>JAJJLU010000372.1:0-63195 GCA_023807065.1 Isotricha intestinalis
TTTCTTTTCTCATTAATAATAAATTCATTAAGTGCTGATTCATGTTCATCAATTACTGATCAAAGTAAATGTTCAGGTGATTGTACATGGGTTCCAAAAGTTAACTCAGCATGCGAAGCAATAGATGATGTTATGACTGAAGAATGTGGAGCAGAAAAAGATCAAAGTAAGTGTCCTGATATTAAAAGTGATAGTACACCTGTTTGTGAGTGGTCAACAAGTTGTGTACCTAAAACATCTGATATTGATACTTTATGCGGAGCAGGTGATACTAAGACTAAATGTGAAGCTGTAAAAAGCGGAGATACAGTTTTATGTGAATTTACTCCAGAAGTAGCTGCTCATTGTGCATTAAACCCAGTAACATTCACAGGAGCAATAACAATAAAATTAAAATCAGTAAAAGGAAAAGCTGTAGTAATTACATTAGAACCAGCTGAGGCAGATAAAGATAAAAAAGTGACTGCAGATACAACAATAAAAAATCTTCAATTAAATTCAGGTTCATCTTTTACTAAAGATTTAACTTGTAAAATAGCAAGTGGATCTAAATTAGGAGATGTTGATTGTACTATGGACACAGCAGCAACTAAAGACACAAAATATAAATTAATAGCTAAATCTGGTGCAAGTGTTACTTTTGATGGAGCAGACACATTTAGTGGAGCTGTCACTGTAAATGGAGATGAAGTGACAGCCACTGAAGATACTTCTCCTTCTGGTTCCCCTGACAATAATTCTTCTTATATGAAAATCTCTGCATTTTTCACATTTTTATTCTTATTATTTTAAATTATATCTAAATATCTGATATATGTTTTTTTCAAAATATCACTCTGTTTTATTTTTTAATTATTAATATTTTTTTTATAAAATAAAAAAAACCATTGTTTTTATTAAATCAATATCAAAATAAGAATTAATTAAATAAAAGCATATGAATATTTGATATCTTAATATTTATAATCAAAATAAATTTAATGGTAAATTCAAAGATTTTTTTCATTAAGAATTAAATGACTTTTAATAAAATATGTTAAATTTTCTATTATATTTCTTATTTTTTAAATTGATTCTAAATAAAAATAAATAAAAAAATGGAAAAACAAAATAAAAAAAATTTCTTAAAAACTTTAATAGGAACAATAATATTTGGTTTAAGTAATTCTCCCTCAATGGCAATGTTAGGATTATCAGTATATATAACATCATATATTCATACAAAACAACAATTTGTAACAATGCATTACGGTAATTTTTTTGGTCCAATAAATCAAATTTCAATGACAATTGTAGGTCCAATTGCAGGAATATTAGATGAAAAAATAGGATTTCATACTACTTTAATTTTAGGTTCTTTTATTATATTTATTAGTTTAATTGGAATGTATTTTCAAAATAATATTTATTTATTTTATTTTTTCTTAGCTTTAAAAGGAATTGGAAGTGGAATTTGTTTACCTTTACCAGGAAAAAATTTAATTATGTATGTTCCTGGAAAAAAAGGTTTAATTGGTTCTACTTTAATGATTCCTAATATTTTATTTGCTACTTTTTTTGGATTTTTAGGAGAAAAAATTATAAATAAAAATGGTTATACTCTTAATCCAAAAATAGGAGAACAATTTTATCCTGAAAATATATGTAAAAATATTCAAATTTATTTTATGCTATGTATATTAATTTTTCCCTTAGGAAGAATAATTTCTTTTTTCTTAATTAAGAAATATAAAAATGTAAATAATATTAATAAATTAGAAAATCAAAAATCAAAAAAATCAAATAATTCATCATTAGAAATATCATCATCAGATATATATATAAAAAAAAAAATAAATCCAATAAAAAAAGCATTAAAAAGTAAGAGATATTGGATAATTGTTTTAATATCTTTTTTTTCAAGTTTTAGTCAACATTTTATTATGGGAACTTCAAGAACATATGGAGCTTTAATAGGAATAAAAGGAACAATATTACAATATTTAGGAATAGCAAGATCATTATCTTTAATAATAATAAGTCCAATATTTGGTTATTTAGTAGATAAAATGGGTTCAGTTAAAATTTTATTATTTATAACATTGTTATCATCTTTAACATCAATATCTTTTTCAATTTTTATTAATAATACTAATATTTTTATTGTATTAAATATATTAGAATGTATTGTATTTGCTGGTTTTTTTTCTTCTATGAATCCTCATATGATGAATGTTTTTGGTATTAAAAATTCAGTTATTTTAGGTGGAATTAATGGAATTTTTGCAACTATTAGTAGTATTATTGTTTCTTTTACTTCTTTTTATGTATCTAAGTCTTATATTGGAGAAAAGATTAAAATTCCTTATCAAATTTTCTTCTTTATTGGAGGATTGCTTAATTTTATTTCTTTTTTTTTAACTTTCTTTGATAGTGATAAAGAATTTAATTATAACTTAGATTATCAAGAAATTACTATTAAAATTGATCATGTACAAAATAAAAAAATTGATAATAATACTTATGTTGAATTAGATGAAAAATAATTTTTAAAAATATGATATTTTAGATGTGTAATTTAGAAATGGAATATTATATTTTAAATTAAAATAAATAAGAATAATATTTTTTTTATTTATGTTAATTTTTGTTGGTTTCGATTTTTATAGAAAAAAACAATTAACCAAATATTTTTTAAATTTTTAATTAGTTTTTTAAACAAATTTTCAAAAATTTGAATATGATTTATGAAATAAATTATTTTTATTTTGGAAATATTTGAGTCTTTTTCCATAAAAAAAATATATAAACATTTCATTTATTATTTTAATCATCTAAATTTAAAAATATGTTTATATTTAAAAAAATATATTTACGAAAATATAACTAAACTCCCTTTTTCAAATTAAAAAATTAATAACAATACTTAACTAATAAAAAATAACTAGCAGTAGCATAATTTTTTTCATTATTATATAAACATTCTCTAATATAAGGTTTTAAATATCCTAATTTAACAAGTTCATTTAAAGCAAAATCATTAATTTCATTTTTTTCTTGTTTTTTATAATTTTCATCTAATTCATTATTAGGACTAAAAGGTTTACTTTGTCCTTTACTATAAAAACTAATATTATTATAAGGAGAAGGACTTATATTATCATAAAATTTTTTATCATTTGAATCAAGTGTAATAACAACACCATTATCAATTTCACCATTATTATTTAATTCATAAATTCTATTTAATTCCTTTACTTTAACACTAAATTTAATTACATTATTTTTAATATTTAATTCATTATTATTATTATCAATTAAACTTTTTTGACTTTCATTTAATATTATAGATGAATTAAAAGGGGCTAAAATAATACTTTTAGTATTTATATTTTTGCTTTCATATTCTTCTTCAGTATCTAAATTTCTAATATTAAAATTTTCAATCATATCATCTTTATATTTTAAATCTCTATAATCAACATTACTTTTACTTAAAAGAACTCTTTCAGCATTAGTAAATAAATTATAATTACAATCAATATCAACATTAATTAACCAAGGATGAGATAAAATATCATTAATAGATATTCTTTTTTTAGGATCAACTTCTAAAATACATTTTAATAAATGATTAGCTTCATTGGAAATATCATTAATATTATTATAATCTCCTTTCATAATAACATTATTTAAATCATTTATATTATTTCCTTTAAAAGGAACAGTTCCAGATAACATAGCATATAAAACAACACCAGAAGACCAAATATCAACTTTAAAACCTTCATATCCTTTATTTTTTAATATTTCAGGAGCAATATAAGTTGGAGTTCCACATTGTTCAAAAATAATATCATTACTATTTATTCTTTTAGAAACTCCAAAATCACATATTTTTATTTTATTATCTAAATCTATTAAAATATTATCTAATTTAATATCTCTATGTACAATATTATTATTATGAATATATTGAATTGCTAATATTATTTGTTTAAAAATATATTTTGCAATTGGTTCTGTTAATTTACTTCTTTTTCTTATATATGATAATAAATCTCCTGCACAAATATATTCCATTACTATACAAATATGTTTTTCTGTTTCATATGTTTCATATAATTTAACTATGTGATTTGATGATGATAATGTTTTCATTATTGATGTTTCTATTTTTATTTTTGATTTCTGTCTTTCTGAAATTATTTTACTTTTATTTATTGATTTGATTGCTACTAATCTTCCTGTTAAAACATGTAATGATAAATTTACTTTTCCAAAAGCTCCTTTTCCTAATAATCTTCCATATTTATAAAATTTTATTTTTGTTGATGGATATATTCCATTTTTATTAAAGTATTCTTTTATATATGATGATATTATTTCTTTGTCTTTTAAATATATTAAATATTTTTCTTTTTCTTTTATTGTACTTTGAAATGAATCATTTGATTCATTCATATTTAAATTTGGAATTATATCTATATTTGAATTTAAATAATTTAATAAATTATCTTTTAAATTTTCCTCTGTTTCTAAATCTCTATCTGGAATTTTTTCTTTTATATTTTTTTCTTTTTCTTTTAAAATTTTTTTTCCTTTTGATTGATTTACTTTTATTGATTTTATATTTTTATTATTTTCATTTTTATTTTTTTCTATTTTTTCATTTTCCTTTTTTTTCATTTCATTTACAGTAATAACTTTATTTTTATGAACACTATTTTTAATTACAGTTATTTTTCCTTGTGATGATGAATTTTCACTATAACATATTTTATTATTATTTTTTTTATTGTTTTTATTTGTATTTAATAATATATTTTCTAATATAGTAAATTTTTTATCTAAATTTTTACTTTTTTTAAATATATTTTCCTTAGAATTACTTTTTGATTGTTCTTTTGAATTTGATTTAGAATTAATTTTTGATTTTGTATTTTCATTTATTTTAATTTTACTAACATTAATAAAAGCTTTTTGATTAAAAGGTTTAATTTTCTTTTTACTATTATTTTCATAATTATTTAAAGGACTATTTTTTAAATATTTATTATTTTGAATTTTTGAATGAATATTACTATTACTATTATTACTTTTATTAATTAATGAATTTTTATCATTTGAATTTTTTCTTGAATTACTTTGTGTTGGAAAAGAAGTTTTACTATTACCATGAATACTAATTTTAAATTTTTGAGATTTATTATTATTTTTTTTATATAAAGAATTTAAAGTAGAATTAAATATAGAATTATTTTTTAAATGACTTTGTAAGATTAAATTATTTGGTTTATTTTGAATAGTTTTATAATTATTAGTTTTAATAATACCTTTATGTTTAGATGAAGAAGAAAATAAATTTTTATTCTTTAAATAATTTCTTTCTGATTTAATCTTTGATATATTTTTTTCTTCACTTTCAATTGAAGAATTAACTTTATTTTGGTTAATTTTTTTATAAATTTTTTGTTTTGTTTTTTTATTATTATTTAAACTTCCTGAAGTATTATTATGAATAAAAGTATTATTTGTTAAACTTGTACTATTATTTATTAAAGTATTTCCCATTGTAGTTGATTTTTTTTCTTTCATTTTTATTATTTTTCTTTTTAATAAACTATCTATTTTACTTTCATTTTTCTTATTTTTTAATTTTTGAGTGTTTAAATTTATTTTATTAAAATTTTTGTTAGAAGATGAATTTTTCTGTTTTTTTAAATTATCCTTTAAAAATTTATCAGGAGAATTTTTTGAAGTTTTATAATTTGAATTATATGGTTTTGTTGATGTCATTATTTTTCTAAATGAATTTATATTTTTTAATTCCTCTTTTTCATTTTTTGATATTTTATTTTTTTGATTTGAATTATATTTTTTTATGTTAAAATGATTTTTTAATCCACTTTTCATTTTGATAATTGATTTATTTTTATTTTTATTTTATATTTTTTTTTTAAAATTTAAAATTAAAAAATTAAAAATTTTTCAATAGATAAAGTTAAATAAATTCAATTAAATTAAAAAAAAAAAAAGTTAATATTTAAAATTATCTTCTTTAAATTCTCTTCTCCATTGATTTAATTTTCTATTTTTAAGTCCAATCATTAAATTCATATAATTAATGAATTCATAATCATTTTGAAAATTATTATTTCCATAATTTACTTTAGGATAATTATTTCTAATTTGAGAATCATGTTCTATGTATTTTTTCTTTTGATTTGGGCATTTTTTTGGAAAATAATTTTTCTTTGGTTCTTCAATAATATATTTTTTTTCTAATGAATAAGAATAATTGTTTAAATTATTATTAGGTTCAAAATCATAATTTTCATTGAATTTATTTTTATTATTATCTTTATAATTTTTTTCTTCTTCATTTATATTATATTGAAATTGATTAGGAATATTATAATAATTCATATTATTTTGAATTTTATTTTTTAAACTTCTTTTAACTTCTTCAATATCATTTAAAATTTTTTCTGTCTTCTCAGTATAATATCTTTTTTTTCTTTGAGGAGTTAAATAACTACTATTATCATTTTGATTATAAGAAGAATATATTTCATTTTTTTTATTCTCTATTTCTTTATTATTATTTTTCATAGGAGAATTATAATTACTTTTATTTCTATAATAATAATTCAAATTTATTTTCCCATTATTTTTATTAGTATCATTAGAATAATCTTTTATCATTTGAGTTAATGTCCCTTCCATATTAAAATCTTTTATAATAATAAATAAATATTTCATAAATTCATATAAACATTTAAAAAATTAAAATTAAAAAATGTTATCACTGCTCCTATTGTAATTGTAATAAAATGAAAATATTGTAATTCTTTTATTTTTATTTAAAAAATTGAATTGAAGGAAATAAAGAAAAATTCTGTCTTTATGTGAGGATTTGAATTGAAATGAGTGATGAAATTGAAGATTTTGTAAAAAAAATAATGATGAAGAATTTAAAGAAATGTTAGAAAAAATTAAGAAAAAAAAAGAAATAAAGATAAATGAAATAAAAGAAATAAAAACAAATAATAGAACAAAAATAATGTTTTATATAATTTATTTATAATCAATATTAATTTGTTAATAAAAAAAGAAATTATATAATAAACAACATTTATTCTTTTTAATTTAAATGAATTACAAAACTACAATAAATCATAATATATATAATTCATATATTATAATAAAACATAATATTAAAATAATGTGAAAATATTTTTAAAAATTTAAAAAAGGAAAAATAATAGTTCAAAGATTAAAATAAAAAGAATATCTCCAATTATTAAATAATAAAATCATTAAATCTTGAGTAAAATAAATAAATATTAATTCAGACAATGAAAATCTATATAATAACATTAATGAGACATTTACACTTAAATAATAAATTATGAAAAAAAATTATCAAAAAAAATGTTTGATAGTGATAACGAAGTATACTTTAGTAATTACAATTTTCCTTCGATTCAAATTAGAAAACCAAAAAAAAAAAAGATAGCAAAAAAATTATTTATTCCAGCAGGAAATATTATAAATATAAATAACAATAATAATAAATTTAGAGGAGAAAAGCATGTTAAAACAATAAAAATTCGCCCTTCATTTTTACATAAATTTCAAAGTGTTTCTTTTAAAAAGGAATATGATGAAGAAGATGATTTTTTAAGAACAATAATAAATAAGCCAAGACCTTATTCTTTTACTGATTTTGTTCAACCAATAATAACAAATAATAATAATTTAAATTCTTTTTCAAATATTCAAGAAAAAAAATATTCAAAAAAAACAATAAAAGAAATAATAGAAAAAATACACAATTACGAATTTTCTTTTGATAATAAAATAAGCTTTCCATTTCCTTTAAAAGTAGGAAATAAAAAAGGTTTAAAAAGAATAGTATTTTTTGATATTGAAAATGTTTTATTACATTGTGAATATGATAATTATTATGATTATGAAAAAAAAATAAAAATAAAATTACCTTCTGGATTATATGTAAATTTAGGAGTTGAAATAAGACCTTATTTTAAAGAAATGATAAATATGATTAAAGAAAATTACTTTATTTGTATTTATACTTCATGTGAAAAATTTTATGCTGATTCTTTACTTGAAATTTTAGATGATTCGAATAATATTTTTTTTCTTAAGTTATATAGAGATCAATGCTTTAAAATTAATATTAAAAATCAAAATATTTTCTTTAAAGATTTAAGAATTATTGAAGGAGTTAATTTTAATGATATTATTATTGTTGATTCTTCAGCCATTAATTTTGGATTAAATTTAAGAAATGGAATTCCTATTAGTCCTTATAATAAAAAAAATGAAAATGATGATGAATTGTTAAATTTAGGAATTCTTTTAAATAATATTTATCAAAAAGAAGGTGTAGGAGATTTTATTGAAAGTATTTTTCAAAGCTTTTTTTAAAAAGCTTTTTAAAATACTTATTGTTATTTCTTATAATTATTTTCTTTATAGTAAATTTGTTATATATATTGGGTAGGTTTATTAAGTTATTTTTTAAATTAATTGTTTATTTTTATATTTTAGTTTGTATTTTTTTAATTAAATGTATTGTCTATTTGAATATTGTAAATATAATTCATTATAATAATTTTATAATTGTTAAAGTAATATTTTTATCTCATTCATTGGTTCAAATATTTTATTTTTTTTCATTTATTATATTTCTGTTTGAATTTATCGTTAAGAATAAAATTGGATTTGATTGAAATAATAGAATTATGTTATTTAAATTTTATTTTTTCAAAATGTTTAAAAAAAATATTTAACAATATATAAAAATGAATTCTAATGAAGAAAAAACTAATAATAATATAGAAGAAAACAAAAATGAAAAAATAGATAATAATGAAGAATGGGAAGATCTGGGTAAAAAAGAATCTAAGAAAGAAAATTTATTTTTACACTTTGAAGTTGAAAATTATTTTGATGAATTAGAAATAGATGAAAATTATTTAAAAAAAATATTGAAATAAAAAATTCATTTTTAATTGATTAAATAATAATTGAAATTTATTTTAGAATAATATTTAAAGGTTCGATTTATAAACAACATTTTAACAATTGAATAATAAAACAACAAAAATATTTAAAAGAAAGAAATAGATTTTAAATAAAATAATAATACCAGAAAATTACATAATATTAAATAAGTTATCTAATTAATTATATAAAACAATATAAATTTATAAATAAAACATTATATGAATAGCTTTATATTTAATCATCATCTTCTTTATAAAGTTTATTTCTTATATAATTAATATTTTCTTCATCATCAGATTTATATAAATATTTTTGAATTTCTTTTAATTTAAATTTATCTTCAAATTTTGTTTTTGATTTATTATAATGATTTAAAATATAATCATCAATATCACTTATAATATGAAATTCATTTAATATTTTATTTTTATTTATTTTAACTACTTTAATATTTTTTATTTGTTCTTCATTAATTATTTCTAAATTTGTTTTATGTAAATTTTTTTTATAAGAAGGATTATATGAAATAATTAATTTCTTTGAAAAATCAATTTCTGAATTTCCTCCTTCATCACTAAAAATTAATATACTAAAATAATTTATTTTTTTGCCTTTTCTTGTCTTTAAAGTTAATAAAGAAATTTCTTTATTTTTTTCATTAAATATTTCTTTCTTAATATTATCATCTAAAATACATTTTATTGAAAGAGATAAAGGTTTATTACAATTATGTCTTTTAAAAATAATTTTAATTTTTTTTTTATTTTCAAAATTCTGATTTAAATATTCTTCTAATTCTTTTTGAGAATATAAAATCAAATTTTTTTTATTTTTTATTTTATTATTTCTTCCAAAATAAGGTTTATAAAAATTTTCTATTAATTTCATTATAATAAAATTAACTTTGAATTTTTCACTTTTTTTATTTTGATTAACCATAAATTTATATAAATCTTGAGTACACTTATTTAAATTTTTAATATTATTTAAATATTGAATAGCAAATAAATTAGAATTAAATTTCATTTTATTAAAATAAATAATAGTTTCTTTATCTAAAACAGATAAAGAGTAATATTTATTTTCATTATTATTATATTCGATGTTTTTTATATTTTTTTCCCATCCAATCATTTCATCAATTTTATCAAGAGAATCAATACTTTTAGCACCAATAATTCTAAGATTTAATTTTCCACTTGGTAATATTTTATTATATAAGTTTTTAACATTCATTCTTAAAAAAAGAGGACCTGATATTTTACTAATAATAGTTAAATTATCATTAATAACAAAAGGATCTTCATTAAATATTCTTCCTATTAAAGCACCATCATTAAAATTATTACTTTTATTATTATTATTATTTTCTACAATTCCTATTGAAGAACATTCTTTTAAATTATCAATTTTCCATTTTCCTGTTACATTAAAAATAATTTTTGTATTTTTTTCTATCCAAATTGGATACATTGCTTCATATCTATTTGCATTTACTATTACATTTAATATTGTTAAGTTTGAATTTTCTTCTTTTTTAATATCAAATATTTCATTCATTTGTTTTTCTTTATTTATTTCATTTTTTTTTGAAAATGAATTTAATGATATTAATGTATTATCTGATGATATTGATAATGTATTATTATTTAATGATAAAATTTCTTCATTGTTTGGTATTTGATTTATTGGTAATAAATTTTTGATATTTATAAAATTATTTTCTTGATTATTTTCCTTATTATTATTTGATTCTTTTTCATTTACTTTTATTAAAGAGGAAGTTTTTGATGAATTTACTCCAAAACATCCCATATTGATTTTTAGATTTAAATATTATAAGACTATTTTATTTAAATTTGTTTTTAATAAACAAATAATATTTTTAAATTTTAAAGATATAAATAATAATCATAAATTAACAATTGTTAGAAACATATAATTATTAAATTATTTATATATAAAATAAAAATGTCAAAAAGTAAAAAAGCAAATGAAGTTAGAACAATACTTTTATTAAAAATTCAAAAAGAAATTAATAATTTTATAAAATCAAAAACTTTAATAAATACAATATCACCAATAAATATATATAATTTATATGGTAACATTGAGATTTTTATAGAAAATACATATGAATTTTCAACAAAAAAAAGTAAAGAAAATCAAAAAAGATTTTATGATGATTCTCAAATATTACAAAATGAAAGTATAAGTCCTTATATGGAAGTATTTAGGTCAATAAATAAAATATTAATATCAGATAAAAAAAATCAAACATTTTATGATAGATTAGATTTAGATGAGAAAGAAAAGGAAAAAATAACAAATGAAAATCAAATATTAAAATATGCAACACCGAGAGAAATATTATCAAATGTAAATAAAAAAGATCAAACTAATATATCAATAAAATATTTAAGACAAAAAGCTCAAAATTTAATAAATATAATAACAAGAAGAAAAATAACAAGTAAAACCCATTCAAAATCATTTTATCAAAATCCAGAATTTAAATCACAAGGAAATTTAAGAAAAGTAAATAAAAAAAAGCATTCTGGAATTTTAAAACATAGTAAACATAAAGAATTCAAAAAAATAGAAAATGAAATAATTAAAAGTCCTACAATAACTTATAGTTCAACTGTAGAAGAAAAAAAATCTTATGGAAAATTAAAGCATACAACTTTTAGAAGTAGTACTAATTTATCTAACAGAGATAATATTTCTAAAATTTCTTACACAAATTATTCAAATAGAAATAGTTCTACATTTCAAGGAATTTTAACTAATCCTAATAATAAAAGTAATAGTAATAATATTCCTATTAGTCCTTCTAAATTTTCGAGATTTGCTAAAAAAACTACAATATAAATTATTTATTATTTTCTATCATTATCGTAGTTATTGTATATTTTCAGTATGAAATATATTTCATTCAATTTTTACAAAAGAAACTTTCATAATAATATTGATGTAAATAAATTAATTAATAATAAATTATAAATAGAGTAATATATAATATAATTTAAATATTTTATTTATATATTTTTTAATTTGACTGTTTAAATTTTATTTTATAATAGATTTTAATATATTTTTATATTTTTTTTCTTTTATTAAATATAATTTAAATAAATATAAATTTTTTAGAATTTCCTTATAATTTTATTTATTTTTTTATTCTTTTTATTGAAAAAAAAATATTATCTCTTAAAATAAATCCTTTCTAATATTTTTTATTCAATTTTTAAAATAATTTTTAAATATATAATAAATTTATAAAATATTTCTTATAATATTATTATCTAAAAAATACTTAAATTTATTATTTTTCTTTTTTATTATTTTCTTTAGGGAAATTGAGTTTATCTTTAAAAACATTATTATTACCTTTATAAATATTTAAATAATGTTTTAATTTTTTATTATTAAAAAATCCTTTATTTTTAATAAATTTAGGAGATAAAATATGACTTTTTTGTAAATTATCATTACTTAAACAAGATTTATTATTTAAAGGTGATTGATGATTTTGTCTAATTGTTTTAAAACCTTTATTACTTCTTTTACTTTTACTACTTTTATCATTAAAAGAAGAAAAAAAATTATTATTTAATAAATGATCAATATCTTTATTAGTATTTAATGCAAAATTTTGATAATTTGACATTGTAGAATAAGGATTTAATTTTTTTTGAGAATCTGTATTAACTCTTATAAAAGTTTTTTCTTTATTTCTTGAATTTGGAGGAGAATTTTTTTTTAAAGGTGAATTCTTATCATTTGCTTTTTTCAATAAATAAGAATTAATATTATTATTAGAATTACTAATTGAATTTTGAAGTAAAATATGATTATTAATATTAATATTAAAATTATTTATTGTTGGTGATGAACGAGTGTGTTTATGACTGATTAATTTTGGATTTGTATTATTTGTATTATTATTATTTTTTTTAGATAAAGAATTTTTTGATTTATCATTATAAATTTGAAGAGTTAATTTCATTATATCTTTTAAATTTAAGTGTTCGCTATTTTTATTTAATTGAAATTGGTTCTTAACTTGATTATTATTATTTTTCTCATTTGATTTTTTTTTTTTATTATTATTATTAAATTTAGGTGAATTTGAAGTAAGGAAAATTCTATTATTAATAATAGGAGAATTTAAAGGTGATTTTACTTTATTTCTTGAAAAATTAGAATTTGACATTTGAGTATTTATAACTTTACTATTTGAAAAATCTTTTGATTTAGATTTATTTTTATTTCTATTACTACTTAAATTATTTTGAGAAGTTGAAGTTTCAATTCTTGTCATTTTTAAATTTTTATTATTATACTTTAAATTTACTTTATTTCCAGAATGAACTCTTGAGGAAATTGGAATTGTTGAAGTTGGTTTAAATTTATTTGTATGTGATTTATTTATATTACTTTTAATTTGAATATTTTCAATTTCTTTTTGAATTGAATTTAATAAATATTTATTTGAATTACTTAAAATATCATTCTTTTTTAATTTTTTATTATTTTTACTTTTATTTCCTTTTGAATTTGAAAAACATTTTAAAATTGAAGAAATTGAATTATCTTTTGAATTTTTATTTTGACCGTTTATTATTAAAATTGTTTCATCAGGTAAATTTATTGTTTGTTGAGAACTTATTGTACTAATATATTCTTGAGTATCTATTATAATATTATCTATGCTTTCTTTTATTGTAGAATCAAATATTGTTTTTGCTATATCTTTATTTATTATTTTCTTTTCTTTTTTTTTAGTTCTATAATTTACATTATAATATATTTCTGCTTTTATTTCTGCTAAATCTTGGATTATGTCGTTAGCAAAAAAATCTGAAAAAGTTGGTTTACAAAAAAATAATAAATAATTTTTATAATATTCTGAAAATTTTGGTATTCGATTTTTACTTTCTTTTTTTTTGTAAAATCTTCTTAGAAATTCATCTATATAATCACTTATTAAATAATCTTTAAAAATTGCAACAATATTACAATATTTAGAATCTATTAAATCATTTATTTTTATTATTCCAAATTTCTTTTTATTAATATTATGTTTTTGTAAATTTGAATTTATTATTCTTTTATATGATAATTTATTGTTATTTGAAAAATTTGTGGTTTTAAATATATGTAATTTATATGAAGTATTAAATGGAAATTTTAAAAATGAAAGTGAATTTAATGTCTTTGTTTTACCCATTGAAATATTTCTTGAATGTTTGTGCGTTTTTATGTTATTCATTTTAATATTTTAATTATTATTTTTCTTTTATTTTAAATTATGAAAATAATTTTCTTTTTTTTTTAATATTTTAATTTTTTTGATATTTAAAGACTTTTCATTTCAACAAACATATTCATTTAAAATTAATTTCTATATTATTATTCATTCTCAAATATTTATATTTCTTTTACAAATGAAATAATTTTTATTAATTAATTTATTATATATTATTCATTTAACAATATAAATAAAATTCTCATGAAAAAATAAATAAAGAAAAAAACTTTGTTCTTTTTGAATTAAAATTAAATAACTTTAAATATCATTAAAAAAGATTTAATTATTTTAATAAAATCAATAAAATTATAATCTTTATAAATATAATAACCATTTTTTATTATATTATATAAATGAAAGTCTACATGAAAAATGTAAATATGTTTAGATCAAGATTATTAATACTTGTATCAAATGAATTAAATAAGAATATAAAGAATTCAATAATGAAAATAAATTCTAAAGATTTAAATGATATTAACGATGATTTTTCAATAAATTCTTTTGAAGTTTTTATGGAAAATCCAATTGAATATGGTCAATCAAATAATCTTCTAAGAAATTTTGAAAATAATGTATTTCAAAGGAAAAATACTCATAAACAAAAAATTTCTTCGTCTTTAAATCACTTATATCTTGCTCAAATAAAAAAAGATTTCACAAAAACAAAAAATAAAAAAAAAGAAATAATCTTTGTTAAGAAAAAAATATCTCAATTAAAACAAAGTTTAGGACCAAGAACGAATAAAGTTAAAAAGAAAAAAATAGAATTGAGTAAGAAATATTTAATGAAAAAAAGCATTAAATATTTAAGAAAATTAGTAGAAGATTTGAAAGATTTTAATGCAACTGATAAAAAATTAAATGAAAATAGAGACTATAATAGTTATAGAATAATTAAAGAACAATCAATTCATGATGTACTTAGGAGAAATATGCTTAATGAAGTTTATTTATTTGATACTTCAAATTATTCTCCTATGGTATATTATAAATAATTTAAAAAAATTGTGTTTGATTTATATAATTGAAAATTTTTTTTTGATTTATTATTATATTAATGTATTATCTTTATTAAATTATATAATTATTGGTGATATTAAAAAATATTTAAATTTTTTATGAAATAATCAAAAAATAAATTTTTCTTATTTTATTTTCATTTGTGAAAAATTTTTGATTATAAAGCCATAATAATAAAGTCAAATTTTAATTTTCATATATAAAAAAAATAGAATATATTATTTATGTAAAATACTTAATTGAAATATTTATATAATAAAAAAATAAAGTAAAAAAATAAATTATGTGAATTAAAGAACAATTTATATTTTATTTATTAATCTTTTCTTAATTTCTTTACTTTATATTATTCCCAAATATATTAAAATATAATCGAAAAAAAATAGAAATTAAAAAAAAAACAATTATCTATAATTTAATATAATTAATTTATTACTTTTAATTAATTATTTACATAAAAATCATAGAATATTTATTGCATAATTTTCAGAAAAATATAAAAAAAAAAAATCCTTAATTTTTACATACTTTTAACAATAATTTTTTTTCACAGTCAATAAACTAGAGAGAGCTAGTTTGTCGGAATTTCAAGCACTATTGGTATGTGACAGTGCCAATGGGAAAGGGGTTGGGCCAGAGAAATATAATAATTCTCATTTTTGTTCTCTTACTTAATAAATATATAATTATAGAGATAATGTTATATTTTAATGGAAAAAGGTGTGCTTGAGTATAAATATAAAGAAATCTATTATTTATTATATTTGAAATTTATTTAATTTTTCGATTTTATATTTATTTTTTAAAATTCATTTTTCATCTTTTCTATTCTATAAATATCTAATTTTATAAAGTACTTTCCTTTAAATCTTTTATTTATACTCAAAAAAATTTGAAAGAAATACTTAAATAATATATGTAACCTAAAAACGATTTTGAAAGTTTTTGAACCTTTGAACAATAAAATTTTATTAATTAAGATACCAAAAAAAATGATAAATTAAATATTAAACAAAAAAATATAAATAAAAAAAAAAATTAATTTAACTGAAAAATGGATTTTTTAAATTCTCAAAGTGATATACAAAGTCAAATGTCAAATTGTTTTGCATTAGATGAAATAACATCACAAGAAGATTATTTAATGCAAGATTCAAATCCTCAAACAACTCAATCAATGAAGAATAATTTTACTGGAAATATAAGTTCAACAGTTCAAAAAAATTATAATTTAGAAGTAATAAATGAAGAATCTAATTTTTCTCCTATTCAAAGCCAAATAAACTCAAATAATAATTTAAGAAATATTATTGAAAAAAAATATAAACTAAGTCAACAAATTGATAATTTAGAAATTGAAAAAAAAAATTCAGAAAAAATTTCAGTTCAAAATAATAATAATAATTTAAATTATCAAAAAAATAATTTTGATGGTCCTTTAACGGAGAAATTATCTAATTTAAGTCAAGAGTTTATTTCTAAAATTGATGTTTTTGTTAATAATGGTTTAAATGTTCTTGAAAATTCAAAAAAAGATTATTGTAATTTAGTTGATAATTATAAAAATAATTTTTTGAAAAACGTTAATTTTATTAAAAGTTTACTTGTTACTAATATTGAAAATGTAATTCAAGAAGAAGAAAAATATTCAATAATTGATCAAAGAATGAATCAATTATTTAATGAAATGATTAATTTAATGAATGATATTCAAGGATTTGTTCAAAAAAAATAGATTATATATATTTTTTAAATAATTTTTTTATCTTTTATAAATAATTTTTAATCTATTTTAAATGTACTATAATTTAATAATTTTATTCATTAAAAGAATAAAAAAATAAAATATTAAAAATTAACATTTAAAATAATGTTTCATAGTAATTCTCAAACTAATCTAAACAATAAAAGTAATTCTCCATTAAATGAAAGAAATAAAGAAACAAAATATATAAAAAAGAATAAAATTACAAACTATTTTAACAATAATAATATTTTAGAACTTCAAAATAATAATTTTAGAACTCCTTATAAAGAAAAAACAGAAAATATATCATATTTTAAAGATATAAACACAGAAAGAAATACAATGCCATTTCAAATTTCAGAACAAAAAATATCTATTCCAGAAAAATATAATATAAATACACACACTTATATTAATAAAAATAACATTCCTGATTTAAATTTAAGTTTAAACACTTTAAATTTGACTTTAGATCCTTCTTTTAATATTGAATATAATCCTCAAAATGAATTATTAAATAAAAATATTCCATATAAAAAAGCTAAAATTAATAAAAACTTTAATGTCAAACAAATAAGTTTTCCTGAAGGAAATACAATAATAAATAATAATCAAATGGTTAAATATGGAAGTGATGATATAAATTTAAATAATATAAATTCTTTTGATAATTATTCTAAATCTCAATCTCCTGCTTATAAAAAAAAAAATGTTATAAGTTATCATCATTATAAAATGAT
The DNA here is from genome assembly GCA_023807065.1 of Isotricha intestinalis. NCBI lineage: Eukaryota > Ciliophora > Litostomatea > Vestibuliferida > Isotrichidae > Isotricha > Isotricha intestinalis. Next base: position 17,846 of record JAJJLU010000372.1, read on the forward strand.
TAATGGTATTAATGAAAGTAAAGATTTAAATTTAAAAAAAAGTACTTTTAGTTTATTTAAAGAAAGAGAACCCGAAAATTTTCTAATAAATGCAAAAAAAATTCAAAAAGTTTTTCGTGGTTTTTTAACTAGGAAAAAATTCTTTAAAGGTATTATATTTTCAAATAATATTAATATTGCAAATTGTATTTTAAAAGATTATTTAAAAAAAAATATTTTTGAAACATTAAAAAATTACACAAAAAGAAAAAATCAAATTGAAAATAATAATGATAAACCAATTTATAAGAAAAAACCAAGTATTAATAAAAAAAATGAAGCTTTTTCGGTTAAAAAAAAAAATAATAGTTCTGAAGGAATAATTTTAATTGATAAAAATTCTGATGAAAATAATTTAGAAAAAAAATTAAGAGAATATGAATTACAATTAAATATTTTAAAAAAAGAAAATGAAAAATTAAGAAATATAAATAATTTAAGATATGATAATGTTAAAGAATTAAATGTAGAAAATCAATCAAAAGAACAAAATAGAAATTTAAGTTTAGATTTAGAAAATAATAAAAATGATCAAAACAAAAGTTTGAATTTAAAAGTTTTTAAATTTGATGATAATAATTTAAATAATGAAAGTATAATAAATTCTTCTTTTAGAAATAGTTCTTTAATTAACAATACAACTAAATTAAAAATTGTTTTATTAAAACAATTTTTTTGGAAAAAAGAAGCAATTAATCAAAAAATATTATTTATTTATATGGAAAGATGGTTTTCAATGATTGAAAAAGAAAAAATTAAAAAAGAATTAATTGAAAAAAGAGAAAAAATTTTATTAAAATATATTACAAATAAAGATAATTATTTATTTTTAATTACCAAAGAAAAATTTAGACAATTATTATTCAATGGTATTATGAAAGAAAATTTATATTTAAGAAAAGAACAAAAGAAAGAAATATTAGAAAAAATTGTTAAAGAAGAAAAAGAAAATATTAAAAAAAGTAAATTATTAAAGTATTTAGTATTAAATAAACACAGTCTCGTGAATAATATTCTTCAACAATATTTTAAAAAATTTTATTTTAATGGTTTATATAATCAAATTAAAAGAGAGAAAAATATTGATATAAGAAAATCAATGACAATTGATCCTGGTTTTATAAAAAAGAATAAAAAGAAACAAAATAATTTAGATGAAGATTCATTTTTTGTTGATGAAAGTATTGATGAAGTTATTAAAAATAATAATAATATCAATAAAACATTAACAAAAGAACAAATAGAAATAAATGAAAAAAAATTAGAAAAATTAAAAAAAATATTTTTAAAAAAAAATCAAAAAAATAAAGAATTTTTCCATAAATGTTTCATTAAATTTTATTATAGAGGAATATATAAGCAATTAATAGTTTCAAGAAGATCAATGTCATCATCACTATTGTCAAGTGAAACCATTGTAAACTCTCCTAATTATTATACAATAGATAATTCAAATAATATAAGTAATACAAATAATTCAAATAATATAAATAATATAAATAATTCAAATAATACAAATATATCAAATAAAGATATTCATCTTTCTAAACTTATTGACCCCAAAATATATACTTCAATTTATTTAGATAAAGATAATAATAATGAAAATAAAGAAAAAGAAATTGAAAATACAGAAAAAGAAGAAAAAAAAGAAGAAATAATAGTAGAAGTTAATGAAGAAGAAATTGAGAAAAAACAATATACAATTAGGTTAGAAAAAGCAAGAAATTTAAGGAAATTTTTAGTAAATAAAGAGAAAGAAAAAAAAGATAAAATAAGAATTTATTTTTATAAATTTTATAAAGCAGGAATAATAAGATTAATGAGATTAGAAGGAAGAAAAAGAGCAGCATCAAGACAAAGTTCTCTAAATAAAGATTCAAAATTAGTTTATAGTATTAATAATAATAATAATGATAATTTAAACGAAAATAATAATTCAAATTCAACTCCTTTAATAACTGAAAATTTATTAAAATCAATTGAATTAAAAAAACAGGAATTAAAATTAGCTAAATTAGATAATTTATTTTATAAAAAGAATAGGAAAATAAAAGTGATATTAAAAAATGTTATTCATACTTGGAATTTAAAATCTGGAATTCTTAAATTAAAAAGAGCTAATTCTGGGTTAAAAAAAAAAAAATCTAATTCAAAAAACAAAATTTTACCTTCAAATGAAAGTTCAAAAAATTTATCTTTTAAAAAAAAAAATTCCAGTAAAGTTAAAAATAAAAAAGGAAATGTTAAATTAATTCCTAAAAGTAAATCTCAAGTTGCTCTTATTCAAAAAAATAATGAAGATAATTGTGTGAATCAATTTATTGAAATCATTGAAAAGGTAAAATATAATTATTATAAAAGAATATTTTTTGATTATTTAGAAAATGCTCAATAATAAAATGCAAATAAAAATATATAAAATGTTACATATAAATTAAAATTTTGATATGTAAAAAATTAAATTGATTAAAAAATAATTTATTTTATTTTAAAATATTTTTTATAATCTTTTTTTTATTTATATATTTATTCATAAAAAAAATGAGTGATAAAATGCCAACATTAGATGACTTAATAAAAAGTCATGATGAAAAACCAAAAGAAGAAGAAGAAAAAAAAGAAGAAGAAGTAAAAGAGGAAGTAAAAAAAGAAGAAGAAGTAAAAGAGGAAGTAAAAAAAGAAGAAGAAGTAAAAGTAGAAGAAAAAGAAAAAGAAGAAGAAATAAAAGAAGAAGAAAAAAAAGAAGAAGAAAAAAAAGAAGAAGAAGTAAAAGAAGAAGAAAAAAAAGAAGAAGAAAAAAAAGAAGAAGAAGTAAAAGAAGAAGAAAAAAAAGAAGAAGAAGTAAAAGAGGAAGAAAAAAAAGAAGAAAAAAAAGAGCCTCCAAAAGCTCCTAGAGAACCAGAACCAAAAATTCCTACAGATTTCCATTCTGAAATATCAGAATTAAAAGATTTAAAAACAGAAGGAAATAATTTAATAAAATCCGATTTAGAAAAAGCAATAGAGAAATATGAAGAAGCATATAAAAAATCCTCAGAATTAATTCCAAGAGCATATAAAGAGAAAGATTATAATAAAGAGCAATGTTCAGAAATAATATTATTACATAAGCAAATAATGTCAAATTTATCATTATCATATCAAAAAAAAGGAGAATATGAAAAGAGTATTGATTTAGATTTAAAAATAATAGCAGCAGATACAAATTATGATAAAAGTTATGCAAGATTATTTATGAATTATATGAATATTAATAAACCTCAATCTGCTGTTTATTATGGTACTTTATTAAAAAAAAATTTTTCTGAAGAAACTAAAGAAAAATATAAAGATTTAATCCCTAAAATAGAAGAAGAAGAAAAAAAAATTCAAAAAGAAATTGATGAATATAAAGCTAAACAAAGAAGTGACACTATTAAAAGTATTTTAAAATATGCTATTCCTATACTTGTTTTAGTTATTGCTATTGTTGTTTATTTCTTAGTTTTTAAAAAAAATAATAGTAGTAATTTAAATGAAAGAAATATTAATAATTTAAATAGTAATGTTACTAGTAATTTAACAAGTGGTGATTTAAAAAATAATAATTTTACTTTAGATAATGATACTGATGTTGATTAAATTGATGTTAAAAAATATTTTAATTTATTTTTTATTTAAATAAATTAAATTTAAAAAAAAGATATGAGATAATAAACTTAATTAAAAAAGATTATTTTATTATTTTCAAAAAATAATAAATAATTAAAAAAAAAGTTATAAAAAAATCAGAAAAATAAATTCAAGAAAATACATTATTGTAAATATCAAAAAACATATTTCTAAAAGTTCAATAAATCCAAGAGAAGAAATTTAATAAGATAATTAAAGAAAAAAATAATAATAAAAAAGAAATAGATTTATTATCATTTAATTAATATTAATAATTGTTTAAATTTTATAAATATATAAAAATAATGTTAATTATTTATTTAAAAACTTCTTAATTTAATTCTGATTGTTTTTTATTGAAATTTATATTTTTTTCGTTTATTTAAACAAAAAAGATAATATAATAGAATTTATTTATATTATTTTAGTAAGTATACCTTTAGTAATTTCTCTATATGTGTTAAAATTACCATTATCTAATTTTTTAAATTTAATAATACTTAAATTTGATAATTCAAAAGATTGAAAAATTTCAATTTGGAATTTTAAATTATCTTTTTCGCAAAGAAATTTAAAATTATCTAAACTTTTAAAATCAATTTTATTAATTTTTAAATATTTAATTAAATCTTCTTTAAGTTGATAAATATCTTTAAAAGAAATCATTCCTGTATCAATTGGTTCTAAATTTGATTGAATATTATTTTTATTATTTTTGGAATTATTATTTTCAGAAATTTTTTTAGGTTTATTTTCTAAATTATTAACATTTGTATTTAAAATAATTTTTTTATTTTGTTTTATTTTTTTTTCATTTTCATTAAATTTTTCTTTTATAATATTTTTATAACCTCTTGAACTTACACAATAAATTTGAGATAAATTATTTATTTTTTTTCCTATTGTTTTTTTATAAACGGGTTTTATTTTTTTTAAATAAGTTTTATTTAAAGAATCAGTTATTTTTTTTTGTTGTTGAGCTTTTGTTGTATAAGAGTTTAATTTATTAAACATATTTTTAATTTCATTTTCTTTGTTTCTTGCTGTATTTATTTTTAAAGATAATTTTAAATTTTCATTGTCTTTTTGAAATAATTTATTAGTTATTAAAGGAGGAATTTGAAAAGGATTATTTATTTTTGGAGGTGATACTGAATTTAATTTATTTATTTGAATTTTATTTTTTTCTTCTTTTAAATTTGTTATTTTTAATTTGTTTATTATTTTTTCTTTATTTGTTCTATTATCTGAAATATCAAATGTTAAATTGTCTTTTTTGTTTTTTGATTTGTTTATTTCTTTTTCATTTGTTTTTGGAATTATTATTTTTGGAATATTTAATCTTTCTGATATTTGACTTAAATTGTTATCATTATTAATTTTATTGATTAAATCAATATTTAAAGAATTTTTAATTAAAGTATTTTTATTTTCATTTTCATAAGTATTTAATTTATTACAATATTCATAATATAATTTATCTCCTTTATTTTTCTTTATATTATCTTGATAATTATCGTTTAATTTATAATTATAATTATTTCTTTCAGTATATACTTTTTCACTTTTAATTTTTATACTTCTTTCACTATTTTCTCTTGATAAATATTTGTCTTTTGATCCTTCTGAACTTATTCTATCTAATGAATTATTAATATTACTATTTGTTATATTTATTTTTGGAATATTATTTATTGTCAAAGAGATTGATTGAGATAAATTATTTCGATTCTTTATATAATTATTTCCATTTTTATTATTTCTCTTTTTTTTCTTTATTATATTTAAAATGTCTTTGTCTGTTAAATTTTTATTCACTCTTTCTCTAATAACATTATTAATATTATAATCATATTTTTCTAATAAGTTTTTTTTATCTTTTGAATATTTTTCAAATTCATCACTATTTAAATCACTAATACATTTTTCTCCTTGTTTAATAAATTTATTTAACAACAAATAATAAGTTGTAGTAATATAATTATGTTTATTCATTAAAACATTAATTTTAACTTCATTTTCTTCAAAACCAAAATTTCCCATTTTTTGAATAATAATATTATCAATAGGAATAATTAACAAATTACAAAGTAATCCTTCTTTAATATTATATTTAGGTTCTATTAACTTAAACCAAGAATGTTTCTTAATATCATTAATATTAAATCTATTATCAGGATCAACACATAAAATATGATTGATTAAATCTTTAGCATTATTACTTAAATGGCAATTAGAAGAATAAGAAAATTTACCTTCAGTGATTTTTCTATATAATTTTTCATTATCTTCATCTTCAAAAGGTAAATAACCACATAACATTGCAAATAAAATTATTCCAGAACTCCAAATATCAACATTTATTCCTTTATAATATTTTCCTATTATCATTTCTGGTGCTGCATAACAAGGACTTCCACATGCAGTTTTTAATAATTGATTATTATTATATATGTTACTTAAACCAAAATCTACTATTTTTATATTTTTATTAGAATCTAATAATAAATTTTCTGGCTTTAAATCTCTATGAACTATATTTAATTTATGTATATATTCTATTCCACTGATTAATTGCTGATAAAATTTACATGCTTCTTCTTCTTTTAATTTTTTGTTTTTTACTATATAATCAAATAATTCTTTTCCGTTTGCATATTCCATTATTAAATATAATTTATTTTGAGTTTGGAAAATTGAGTATAATTGAATTATGTTTTTATGATGAAGTGATTTTAATATTTTTATTTCTGTTTCTACTCTTTTAACATCTGAATGTTCTATTCTAGATTTCTCTAAAATTTTTATTGCCACTTCTTCTTTTGTTAATTTATGTCTTCCTAATCTTACTTTTCCAAATGTTCCTTCTCCTAATTTTCTTTCTAATAAAAAATCTCCTATTTGCTCATCTTTATATAGTATTTTATTGTATTCATTTGATATATAAATTTCATGGGATTTTTCACGTGAATGAGTAAAATATTCATCTACAAATTTTGACATTTATTATTTAAAATTATTTAAATAAAATATTAAAATTATATTTATTGAATATTATTCTTTTTTTACAGGAATTTTATATTTATTTATCTAAATAAAATAATCCAAAAAATAAATATAGTAAAAGTATTATTGTTGTTAAAACAAAAAAATAAAAACATTTAATATTATTTCTTCCAACACATTTTGAAATCCATTGACAATGATGATCTAAGCCTAAAAAAAATAAATAAAATATATTTATATAATACTAATAATACAAACATTACAATAATTACAATGTTCAATTTTATCTTCTTTTCTCATTACTATTTTACATATATCACAAATTTTAGTATTTTCTAAATTATTATAATTTACTATTAATAAATCTTTATTTGGTAATCCTGGATTAATTAACATAGTTAAAGTATATGAAATATAATCTATTATTAAAATTAAAATTCCTATATTTCTAACTTTAGTATTCATTATATTCCAAAAAATATAAAAATATAATCCACAAAAAAAATTTATGAAAGTTGATAAAAAAATATAAAATGGCCCTATTTAAAAATATATTTATTTATAATTAAATATATTACAATGTGGTCCTATTGTTATTATTGGAATTCCTGTTTTTTTATTGTAACAAAATGGTTTTAAATTTCCTAAATAAATATTATTGTATTTTTCAATATTTTTATTTTTTATTGTTGAAGATTCTTCAAAAATATAATTTGAAGTATTGTTATTATTAAATAAATCCAGATTAGCTTTTTTAAAATTTTTTTTTAAATCGTTATCTGATAAAAAATCACTTTCATTATTAACTTTTAAATTCTGAAAATCTAAATAAGAATCTTTTTTTTCATTTTCCATATAATAAAAAAAATATCTGAAATTCCTTAACGTAAAAACCCTAATAAAAAAATAAAAAAAATAATATTTATTTAAAAACATGGTAGACAGCCTTCCTGATCCTTTCGAAGACAGAGTAATGAAAGAAATTCTTCCTCCTCCTCATTTACCTCTTCCTCATAACAAATTATTTCCAAAAAAAGGAATTCCAGATTGGAAGACATTAAGAGACCACTTAACAAGAGAAGGTCGCCTTGAAAAAACAGATTTTTTAGAATTACTCTCTCTTTTCAAACAAGAAATAAAATCAGAACCTAATATTTTAAAAGTAGAAGACCCAGTAACAGTTGTTGGTGATTTACATGGACAATATTATGACCTTTTAAAATGTTTAGAAGTTGGTGGCAGTCCTGAAGAAACAAAATATCTTTTTTTAGGTGATTATGTTGACAGAGGTAATTTTTCCATTGAAAATGTTATTTTATTATGTGCTTTGAAATTAAATTTCAAAAAAAAATTTTTAATGCTTCGTGGAAATCATGAATGTCGTCAAATGACATCTTTCTTTAATTTTAAACAAGAATGTGAAGTTAAATATGAAAAAAAAATGGTAGAACCTCTTCCAGATCCATTCGAAGACAGAGTGATGAGAGATATTCTTCCACCCCCTCACATTCCTCTTCCTCATAATAAATTATTTCCTAAAAAAGGAATCCCTGACTGGAAGACATTAAGAGATCACTTAACAAGAGAAGGTAGAATAACAAAATCAGATTTTCTAGAATTATTATCTATTTTCAAAGAAATAATAAAAGCTGAACCAAATATAATAAAAATTGAAGATCCAGTAACAGTAGTAGGTGATTTACATGGTCAATATTATGATTTATTAAAATGTTTAGAAGTTGGAGGAAATCCAGAAAATACTAAATATCTTTTTTTAGGAGATTATGTTGATAGAGGGACTTTTTCAATTGAAAATATACTATTATTAATGTCTCTTAAAATAAACTTTAAAAATACAATTTTAATGTTAAGAGGAAATCATGAATGTCGTCAAATGACATCTTTCTTTAATTTTAAACAAGAATGTGAAGTTAAATATGATTATCAATTATATGATATAATAATGGAAACTTTTGATTGTTTACCAATAGCATGTTTAATTAATGATAAATTTATTGCAATACATGGAGGAATAAGTCCAGAAATAAATAAAATAGGAGATATAAGTAAAATTAATAGATTTGAAGAACCTCCAAAATCAGGAGCAATGTGTGATATGTTATGGAGTGATCCTTGTGAAAAAGATGATGAAGCTATTGGATTAGGTTTTATTACTAATTCTACAAGAGGTTGTTCTTATGTTTTTGGAAGTAAAGCTGCTATTCCTTTTTTAAAAAAAAATGATATTTTAAGTATCATTAGAGCACACGAAGCTCAATTAGAAGGATATAAAATGTATCAATGGGATCAAAATGTTGATTTTCCTTCTGTTATTACTATTTTTTCTGCTCCTAATTATTGTGATGTTTATAATAATAAAGCTGCCGTTATTAAATTTAAAAATAATATGGTTAATATTCAACAATATAATTATAGTCCTCATCCTTTTATTTTACCTAATTTTATGAATATATTTAATTGGTCTATTCCTTTTGTTTCTGAAAAAATTGCTGAAATGTTACTTCAAATTATTAAAAAAGATCCTTCTATTGATGAAAATAATAATGATACTAGTAGAGCTTTAGATGAAAATATTAGTAATTCTTTAAGAATGAAAGTTAAATTTATTACAATGTTAATGAAAATGTATAGAACATTAAGAGAAGAAAGTGAATTAATTATGAAATTAAAGGGATTTTGCCCTGGAAATAAAATTCCTAGAGGAATCTTAATTCAAGGTCCTGAAGCTTTGAAAACTGCTTTGGAAAGATATAAAAATGCCAAAAATTTAGATAGTGTTAATGAAGGGATGCCTAAAAATTATCATTAATGGGTATAAATAAAAAACAATTTTATATATATTGAATTTTTTTTAAGGTTGTTTTTTATATTTAAATTATATCACTTTATTAATCAAAATTAAATATGATTAAATGTAATTTATATATTATTTTTTTATTTTTTTTCTAAAATATTATAATAATTATAATATATTATTTATATTTCATTAATTTTTTGATTGTATTGGAAACTTAAATTAGAATTTGGAATAATCTCCTCTTTTTTATAAATACAAACATTATATTTATTTATTTTAGGTTTAAAACTAAAATTTTCTACATTCATATTTTTATCTTTTTTTTTAATCCCAAAATTTATGATTTCTTTTTTATCAGTATAAGTTAACATATCATATAATCTCATACAAGCAATAATAAATTCTTTTTCAGATAAACTTTCATTTTCTTCTTTTAATTCTTCAAAAATCGGAGATAAAATTTTTAAAATTTTATTATTTAATCCTTTAATATAAATATTATATTTAGAAATAATACCATCTTGATCTTTATCTAAAATAGAAAATATTTTTTTAATAGAATTTAATTTTTGAACTTCAAACATATCATTAGATAAAATATTTGTATAAGATTCATTACAAGGACATTCTAAAGCTTGAACTTGTTTAGCAAGTTCTTTTTTTTTTAATAAATTTTTTTTAAAATCAGAATATAAAAAATTCAAATATTCTTGTTGATTATAATTATCATCTCTCCTATAATTAGTATTTATGCAGGGAGAAAAAAATTTTTGTCCAGTTTGAGTATCAAATGGATTTTCAATTTGATCTTTAATTAATTTTTTTCTTTCTAAACTTTTAGACAAATAAGCATTTTGTCTTTCTGAAAATTTCATATTTGTATAAGCACAATTATATTTATTTATTTTTGGTTGAAACATAGTTTTTTTATTATATATTTTATTAGTTAAATTTTGAATATTCAATTGTTGTTTTTTATAATTTGAATATAATTTTTCGAAACGATCAATTTCTAATTGATTATTTATCATATTATCCATTACTTTACTTTTTTTATTTATATTTGGTGTAAAAGTACAATCATTTTCATCTTTATGTTTTTCTTTTAAATATTCTATTTTATTCTCAACATAATTTTTATAATTTAGAATATTATCATCATTATTATGTGATAATTTATTATTTAATCTATTTAATATTAAATGAGAAGATGATTTATTTATTTTAGGATGAAAAGTACAATTTTCCATTCTTTCATTTTCAATATTATTTTTAATTTTATCTATTTTTTCTTGGGATTTTTCCTTTAATTTAATTCCTTTATGATATAATCTCTCACCAAAATTTAATATACTTTCACTATTTGAAGAAGATAATGGACGATTTCTTATAATTTTATTTTGTGATTTATTCATATTTAATAATTGATTATTTTCTAAAACTGAATTTTTTTTAATTTGATTATTTTCTTTTATTGTTGATTTTGATAATTTATTTTTTGAACTTTGAGTTGGTAATAAATATGAATTACAACTTTGAGATCTTGTTAATATTTTTTGATTATTTACTTTTGATTCATTTAAAGAATTAATTTTTTGCTTATTTGATTTATTATAAATATCTCTTTCTGAATTATTAAAAGTATTTTTATGAAAAATTGAATGAGAATTATCATTATGATTTTTATTTAAAATTTTTTTTTTTGATTGATTTAAAATGGAATTTTTATTATTAGGATTTATATAATTATTTGGAGTATAATAATTTGGGTTTTTTGTTTTTATTAAATTATTTAAATTTTCCTTTAGTTTATCGTAATTAAATAAAGCTTTATTTAATTCTTCGTCATTTTTTATATTTGGTGATTCTTTAATTAAATCTTCAATTTTTGGTCTTTCAATTTTAAAATAATTTTCTTTAAATTGTAAATTATCATTTTTTCTTTTATCAATTAATTCATCTGAACCTAAATTCATTGAATTTTTTTCTATTAAATTATTATTTATTTGATTTTTATTATCTTTATTTAATTTCAAAACATTTTTAATTTCATTCGTTAAATCTTTTAATGATTCAAAATCTAAACTATTTTGTAAACAAAAATCATAAGCTAATTCTTCTGGTTTTGAATCTGAATAAATTTTAAGAAATTTTTTATGATTTTCATTAAGCTCAATTGATAATATCATAATTTCTTTATGTTCATTTTTTTTCAAAGAAGAATCTTGAAGATTATTATTTTCCATCAATTACTTAAATTTAAAAAAATTAATTTAAAAATGTTAATTAAAAAAATGAAAATATAAAATCATTGAATCCATTATTTTTTTTATTTAAAAAATAAAATGGAAAATAAAGATATAATCCAAGAAAAAAAAAATACTGTTGAAACAACAGAAAAAATAAATATTATTATTAAAGTAAACAATTCAAATGAATTCCTTAATAATAAAAGAGAAAGAGAAGAAAATGATTTAAATCATCAAATTAATGTTAAAACAAATAATGAAAGCATCACATCAAGAATTGAAAAACATATTCAAAGTTTAACAAACTGTAAAGAATGTGGAAAGGAAAAATCAAAGCAAATCAATGATAACACAGAATTTTTTTCTTTTTTAAATAAAAAAATTTTAAAAAATCCAATTGATAAAGTGAATATTAAAAAACTATATGGAAATATCTCTATAAAAAATTTATGTGAAGAATGTTTAAGTAAAGAGTTAGTAATTGGAGGAGTAAATAATTTATTAAAAAAAATTAATAATGATATTGATGATCTTTCAATTTCTCTTAGTCAAATTTTTATAAATTCATTTATGAAAAGATTAGATGATTTAAATAAATCAATGATTAAAAATATTGTTGAAACTGAAGAAGTAATGAATAAAATGACATTGCATTTAATGTTAAGTAAAAATAAAATTCAATTTCAACAATTTAATGAAGATATGATTATATGTAAGAATCTTTTAAATATTATAAGAGAAGCTTATTTAAATTTATACAAGTCAATATTTGAAGAAAATGATATTTTGAAAAAAACATTAAATAATATTAATAACCCTCAAAATCAAATAAAATTTGAAAAGTTGATTTATCTAATAAAAGATATAAATAAGAGTTATATTATAAACAAAAAAAATAATAATAATAAAATAGACAATCTTTTAAATAATATTTTATTTCAAAATAAATTGAAATCTCAATTATTATTTCCACCAAATTTTGATAATAATTATAATCCCTTAAATTCTTTTCAATTTAGTAAAGATGCCAATAATACTTTAATAACAAATAATTTATTTCAATCTATAAATAATAATATATCATTAGAATACCCTGATTTAATTTTTAATAATAATAATATTATCCCTCCAACACATGATTCTTTAAATAATATTCCATACCCAAATGATTTTAATATGCATTCTAATTGTTCTGATAATCTTCCTTTAAATCAATTTAATCAATTTTACAATATGGAAAACTTATTATTTCCTGTTCAAAAGTTTGAAAAAAATAATATTCAAAATAATTTTAACCACATTAGAAATCTTCCTCAAGAAAAGAGTAATTTTTATTATGATTTTAATAATATTATAAATGCCCCAAATAACTTAGTTCAGAATTATTGTGATGGAAACAGAAATCAAAATAATAAGAAAATAAATGAAAATAAAACTGGTAATTCGAACAATATGTTAAATGAATTAACAAAACAAGAAGTAAAAGAGAATAATAACACCCCCAATGATTCCAAAGATAATAATCAAAAATAATTTAATCAAAACAAAAATAACCATATTTTTCTATTTTATTTTTTGTATATTTTTAACCTTATTATGATATTTAAGAGAAATTTCGGTCACAAAAAAATAAATTGAATTTATTAATTATAAATAAGAGTTTTATAATTGTTCTATTCTTAAAAAATATAATAATATTTAAAAATAAATATAATAATTATTTATATATTTGATTATTCATAATTTTTTCCATTTGATATTTATTCTGAAATTAATTGTTAAAAAAAATTCACAAGCTTTTAATGATAGAAGAATAAAATCTTTAAGATTTATTTATCTTCTTAATTCATTATGAACAATTAATTAAATGTCTTAATGAAGAAAAAGTAAAAAACTCCTATTTATTTAAGTTTTTTATATTATTATTATGTTAAAAAAATTTTTTTTAAAAATTATTTTATTTAAAGCAATTAATAAGGAAAAAAAAATTTTTTTTATAGAATTATTTTAACTTTTAATTTTATTATAGACCAATTTTTCCTGTAAATGATTTCTTTCTTCTTCAAATTTATTTTTCTTATTATTATTATTGTTTTTTATTTTTAAAAAATCATATATTTCTTTTAAATAAATTATTATTTTTTTATAACTTTTTGGAATATCATCATTATTTAAAATAAAAATATCTTTATTACTTTCTGAAATTTTTATAAATAAAACAATAATTTTATCTGACAGCCGTTCAATATTTTTTAAAGTTTCAATATTAATTAAAAATTTCCTTATTTGACAATTAGATATTTTTTTTAATTCTTGTAACAAAAAATCATAATTAATATCATTAGAATATACCCTTCCTGCAATTAATAATATTAATTGAATTAAACAACTTATTTTTTTTTTAGAATCTTCATTATTTACTTTTGAATTTAAAATTGAGTATTCATCTTCTTTTTGAATAAAGCATAAAGAACATTGTGCAGTAAGAGAGGGATTAAATTTATTTAAATTTTGATTTTTTAAATCTTTTATATTCTTACCCAATAATTCTAAATAATCATTTAATATTTTAGAAGGGGGATTATTACTATATATTGATCGGATTCTCTTAGAAAAAAATAATCTAATTTTTAAAGGTACTATATCAGATTTAGAAACTAAATAAAAGCATTTTTCTTTTAAACTTGTAATTTTACTTAAAATATTTTTATTTATATAACACTTTTTTTCATAATCAAAATTATTATTTATATCATCATTTTCAAAATTATTACTTGGTCTTTCATTATAATTATCTTCATTAATAATTTTTACTTTTTCTTGAATAGAATTAATAGCAGGAATATCAATAATAGAAAATTTCCTTATATCATTATTTATCACATTATTATATATTGGTTTATTAGTTTTTTTTTTATTTTCAACATTGGATTTCTTTATATTTTCATTTTTTATTTTATTTTTATTAGAATTTATTTCATTATTTGAATAAAAATGATATTGAAACGAACCTATTGAATAATGCTCATTATTATTTGTTCCACTATGATTACTATTTATGGAGTTTTTTTTAACAACTTTTTGTATTTTTGAAGGGAATTTACTTTTAGTTAATTTTAAGGAGTTGTTATTTCCTATAATATTGGCATTTTTAGATGAAAAAGAAGTATTATTTATATTTTTATTTTTATAACTTGGAGATTTATTTTTTGAAATTTGAAAATTTTTTTTTTTCTCTATTTTTGATTTTTTTAAATTTAAACCTAAATCACTATGTAATTTATATTCTTTTAATAAATTTGAACTTTTACCTTTTAAAGGAGTTCTTGTTTTGATTCTTATAGGAGAATCAAAATTATTTACCAATTCAGAATGAGTTAAATTATTTTTAATTATATTTTCCTCATTTTCTGTTTTTAATAAAATTTCCATTGCTTTTTTATAAAGTAATTCATATTGAATTTTTATCTTTTTCATTTCATTTGATAAATTTAATATATTATTATCTAATTTTTTTTTTGATTCTTCGTAAAAATCTGTTAATTGTTGTTTGAAATCAAGAGAAATTGAAACATCAGTCATATTTTTAATTGCTAATTTTTGAATGAACAATTTTTACATTTATTAAATAAATAAATTAACAAAACAATATTTTTTTAAAAAAAAAGAAAAAATCTTTTTAAAGAAGATAAATAAAATATTTTTTATAATAAAAAAAAGAAATATTATAAATTCAATTAGATAGATGATGTTTCAATTTAGAGAAGATAAAATAAGAGAAGATGTAATAGTTAAGTCAATTCTTAAAAAAATAAATATATTATTTAAAAATAAATATAATTAACCTATTAACAGATGATTCTATTATTAATAACAGAGTTAAAACTATATAAAATATAGTTTTTAAAATAATCATTTTATTTTAATTATTTTTACTTTTATTATATTTTTTTAAAATTCTTAACTGAAATTAAATTTAATATTAAAGATATAAAAAACAAGTATTAAAATAAAGTAAATAACTTTTATTTATTGATTTATTGTAAACATCAAAGAATCACTATCATAATGTCTTTCTTAAATTGAATTATCTTTATCTAAATTAATGAACCTAAACTTTCATAAAATTCTATATAGAATATATTTTCTTCAAAAACGAATTCAAGTTATTTTTTTCATTTCTTTTTTATTCTTTCCCAAAATTTTTTTATCTATATTATAAAGTTATTCGAACTTTTGGGTTATGGTTAACTTTATTAAGTTTTTGTTAATAAAAATTTTAAAAATAAAAAATAAATGAATGAGGAAATTTATATAATTAATTAAGAATCTAAATCCAAATTATTTTTATTTATATTTTCTTCTTGAATTGTTATTAGATTATCTATATCTTTATCAAAATTATTTTTTAAATCATTTACTAAACTTAATAATAAAGCCATTTTATTTGATTCACAATTTAATTTATTATTTATCATTTCTGTTTTCTGTAATATCTGTTTATTTTCATCTGCTACTTTATTTATTTTTTTATTTAATATTTCTTGTGTATCAATTTTATTAATAATTTTTCCTATTTCTTCATATTGAATTTTATCATCTTTTTCTTTTTGAGCAAGGATTAATTTTTCATTATATTTTGAAATTTCTTTTTTAGTTTCTGATATATCTTCACTTAATTTTTGAGAAATATTACTATGATATTTTTTATCCATTTGCTTTAATTTTTGAATATTTTCAGCCTTTAAAATATTAATTTCTATTAAGTCAATTTCATTCAAAATTTCATTTAAAATTTGAGTCATTTCATTTCTTGAAAAAGTATTAAAATGATTCATAAAATCTAAATATTTTGAAGCTAAATTTCTTATATTTTGTTCTTTTAATAAAATTCTTTTTGTAATTGCAGAATCCTCTTCATTTAAAACATTTTGTTCATTCATTAAATAAAATTAATTTATTAATTAAAAAAATAAATAAATTTTAAATTTATGACAATAAATATATATATATATTCATAATTTAAAAGTTTATATATAAACATTTTTTTTTGTTTATAAAAAAATATTGAATATACAAATTATGTTAATAATTAAATAATAATTGATTATGTATACAATCATAATTCTTTAAAACAAGTAAAATCTTTTAAAAGATTTTATACCAGATATCTTTTTCCCTAATTAATATTAAAATTAATTTAAGAAAAATTTGCTTTAAATTTATTTACTTGACAATTTACAAAAAGTTAAAATCAAAAACAAATATTAAGAGTAAATATATAATATTTGATAAATTTACAAACATTTATTTGAATATTATTCATCAATTGGAATAGTTTCATCTTCAATTTCATCTAATTTTTCAATTATTGTACATTTTTTGTCATTATCAATATCATTATTCATTGAAATATTTAAATCAGGAATTTCTTCATTTAAATTTTTTCCCTCTTTTTTTAAATTTGAAATTCCGTTAAAATTTTTTCTCATAATTTTACTTATTTGATTTAATTCTATATTATTGTCTTTTATTTTATCTTTTTCATTTTTATTTTTAAGTGCAACTATATTTTTCTTAATATAATAATTTTCTTCTAATTTTTTTATAGTTGAATAACTAATTGTAAAGTCTAAAGCGTTTTTAATTAGTTTTTCCCTATACTCACTAATATTTTGAGCACTTTTAAAATTAATTTTTCTATAAAATGATAAAAAATCATCTTTTGTTTTAAAGTTATTTATTCTTTCTTCTTCTGATTTTAAAAAAGAAAGACTAAAATTTAGAATAAAATGAATTCCTTCTGAAATTAAACAATCCCATAATCTTACTGTCACAGAAAAATCAATGATGTCTTCATATAAAGTAATTAATTGTAATTTTATCCAATTTTCAATATTTATTTTTAATTTTTTAATTGTTTTATCAATATTAGGTAATCTTTGTCTGATTAATTCCATTATTAAAAAACAATATAAATCTAATTTTGAAGTATCTTCTAAAAAAAAATTTCTTAGAGATAAACCATAAAAAGGAGAAAATAGATATCTTATAAAAAGAAAAGATTCTTCCTCATTACAATCACTAATAATTAAAATATTTTTGAAAATATTAATAATTTCATTATTAAATTTTATATCTTCGTCATATAAACAATATGCCTTTGATAGATTAAAAAGGGGGATAGACCAATTATTATTTTGAAATAATTTATCTTTAGATAAATTATTTTTAATATCTTCTCTAATTTTATTTTCTTTTTCATTACTTAAAGATAAATTTAATAATTCATTATAAATAATTGAATTTCCAGCTTCGAATTTTGAATCAATTTCTATATATTTATTTCTAGCAATACAAATCCAAATTAACCATCTTAAATTATTTGGAGGTCCCCTAATTAAAATTTTATTTAATTTTTTCTGTTTTAAAACATTTAATTTATCAAATAAACAGTTTATATTTAATTTTAAATCATAAAGACTTATATCAGAATTTGATCTCTTTGAATCTATTTGTGATTTTAATATTGTTGATTCTGATTTTGACGCTATGTTTAAATTATTTAAAGTATATTCTTTAAAATTTTTTCCTTTAATTTTATCAATTGCTTTTATAACTTTAAATATATTATATTTGTTTGGATCATTTTGAGTTGTAATCAATATAGTGGAATTTTCATTATTATTATTTAATTTATTATAAAATTTATATTTTATTAACCATTCTGCAAAATAATAAAAATCATTTCTTCTCAACTTTTCATTTGAGTTTACATTTGAACTAAAAATGTTTAACATTGCAAATTTTGAAAATGAATTAACTTTTCTATGCTTACTAACGCATAAACCCATTTTAATAGAATTACAAATATAAATATATAATTTATTTTTTATTATTTATAAAAAATTAAATATAACTCTTTAATTATTTAAAAATATTATTATATATTAAATCTGATTTAAAATTGAAAAATAGTTTTAAATTATATAATTCTAATTAAAAGGTCTTTTATTATTGAATTTGCCAATTAATTTCTTTAATTCCATTTTTTTTCAAATATTCATTACATTCACTAAATTGTTTACTTATAGTAAAATCTCCTTTTTTTTGTGCTAAAGGACTAGGATGAATATTAGTAATAATTAAATGTTTTTTTCCATCAATTAATTTCTTTTTTTCAATAGCAAAATTTCCCCATAATAAAAACACAATATTTTTTTTTAAAGAACTAATTTTACTAATAACAAAATCAGTGAATAAATTCCATTTTGAATTTTTTTGATGAGAATTAGCTTTTTTGCATTCAACAGTTAAAGTAGAATTAATTAAAAAAACTCCTTGTTCAGCCCAAGAAGTTAAATCACCATGTAAAGGTTTTTTAAATTGAATATTATTATCTTTTTCTAAACATTTATATATATTTAATAAACTTTGAGGAATTCTTTGACTTTTATTAACACTGAAACTTAATCCCATTGCATCTCCTGGATTTGGATAAGGATCTTGTCCTATTATAACTACTTTAATTTCAGAATATTTTGTTATTTGAAAAGCTTTAAATATATTTTCTTTTGGAGGAAATATTATTTTATTTTCATATTCTTTTTTTAAAAAATTATATGTATATAACATATTTTTATTATTTGGTTCTAATATATAATCTTTTAAAGGATCTTTCCATGTCTCTAATGTTTCTATAAATGATGAATAAGTTGGATAAAATTTAGAAGGAGAATTTTCAATAGTTTCTTTTGGTAAATTTGAAGGATGATTTTCAATAGTTTCTTTTGGTAAATTTATCTTATTTTCTAATTTTTGATTTTCATTTTGAGGTTTTTTTCTAACGATTTTTTCTTCTTCTGGTTTTTCATTTTTAGTATCTTCTGATGTCTTTTTTCGCTTTAATGTTACAAAGTTATCTAAAACTCTTTGTTTCATTTAAAATTTATTGAACCGCTTTTTTAATGTTATTATTTTTTAAAATTTTAAAATATTAATATATATAATTATTAAAAAATATATAAATTATTAATTACTTTTTATAATTTAATATTAGAAAATTGAATCATTTCCTAAATTAATTGAATTTTGTTTGATGTATTTATCATCAATAAAAATTTCTGGATTTTTGTTTTTTATTATTTTATAATTAAAATTAGATTCCATTGAATGAGACTTCTTAAATTTATATTTATTTTTTTCAGGATTTAAAGACTTAATTAAACTAAAATCTTTTTTATAATTTTTTAAAAGTTTCTTACATAAATTTCCTTTTAATATTTGGTCAGTAGACATATTTAAAGAATATTTTAAATCATCTTCAATTCTTTTATGTCTTAATAAATAAAAAGTTTTATTTAAATATTTTAAATTATTGATTGAATCATTTGTAGTATTCATATAATGAGAAGATGTTTGAATATTATATGATAAATTTGGATTATGATTAGGTTCTAAAAATGAAGATAAATTATTATTAATTGGAATTGTACTTAAAGAGCTATTTTTACTTTTATATAAATTTCGTAGATGAGAATAATCATTAAATATTTCATTATTTTCATTAAAATATGAATTTTTATATATTGATAATGTTTTTTTATTTGATAAATTTCTTCTTTTTTTTCTTGAATCATTTAATTTTTTTTTTTGATTTTGTTTATCTATTTCATTTTTTAAATAATCTATATTTTCTTTATACTCCAAACATTTTTCTTTTAAATCCTTAATTAATTTTTTATTTTGTTTTATCAATTCTTTATCATATTTTTGTATAATTTCGTTATCTTCATCTTCTAAATTTATATTATTTAAAATAATATCTTTGATTAAATTAAATGATTCTAATTGTTTTGCTGAAAGATCTTTTATTTTTAAATTTAAATCATTTTTAGTTTGTTCTAAGATTTTTTTACTTTTTATATAATCTTCTTTCTTTTTATTATAATTTTTCTTTTTTTCTTTAGCTTTTTCAATAATATCTTTTAATTCAATTTCAGAAGCAGTAATAAAAAAATTTTCATTTTCAACCATTGTTATAAATATTTCTGTTAATTGGTTTTCTTTTTCTTCAATTTCTTTTTTTTTCTTTTCATTAATAATATTTAAATTATTGCATTTGATTTTATAAAATTCAATTAAAGTTTCTTGATTATGTAATTCTTTATTTAAATTTAAAATTGTTGAAAAATATTTTTTTAAAATTAAAACAGGATTATTTGACATTTATTATTTAAAATTTAAAAGTAATTAAAATTTATAAATTTATATTCATTATTCTGAATTTTCAAAAGAATTATTAAGGATTTTACCCATTTATTTTTTTGATTTTCTTTTCATTATTATATTGTCATAATTAAATTAACATTTCACTTTTTCTTCTATTTTAAGATTTATTATAATATCCTTCTTTCATTTTTTTGATTTGAGTTTTTATAATATATTATAGGGATGATAATTTGAATTATTAAATACAGATATTTTCAATTATTTTTTGATTTTATTTCTTTTTAATTTGATATATTTTTCAATTATTTTGAAGACTTTTTTATTTTTAATTTTTCTTTTTTGTTTTCAAATCATAATTATTTATTTTGATATTGAATTTCTTTTTATCAAATAGGAACTTTTAAGTTATTATTTCAAGATGATTATTTGAATTGTTTTATTTCACAAATAAAATTATTCACCCTTTACAATTCTGAAATTCTTTGAATGTGTTGTCATTACTTTTATTTTATCTTCATTTTGGTGTTTTATTAATGTAAAATTTCAAAATTATAAGATTATTTTTTCTTGAAATTTTTTTAAAATTTGAAATACACTGTTATTGTTGATAAATAATTAAACAATAAATAAAAAGATATTAAAGCTTCAGATTCAAAAATATCCGGTGAATAAGATTATAAATCAAAAAAATAAAAAACTTTAGATTTAAATAGCCATCAATTTTTAAATAGAATAACAAAAGAATAATAATAAAGAGGTAATTATAAATTTATATTTACAAACCATTATATGATTGAAAAACAAAAATTTTCTACAAAAATTTTTTTTTACTACTCTTTTTGTTTGATGATAGATATTTTTTCAAGGGCATAAAAAATATATATAAAAATTACTATTTTCAATATTTTTGTTCTTATAACATTAATCAAATATGACGTCATTCAATATAACATAACATATACAATGAAATTTATTTTTATTTATAATATATGAATCATATTTTCTTCTCCTTATTTTATTTTAATATTTCGCAAGATATATTATAGGATTGCTGCAAAAATTCTCATCGAAAACCATATACAAATTAAAATAATATTCATGACTTAATTTGAAAAATAATGATTCCTGAATGATAATTTATTTGTGAAAGGTAAATATTTATGATTGAAAAAATTGGGAATAATACAATTAAATTTAATTATTATTATTAATTAATTATTTTATTGAAAAATAGTTTTTACTTTAAAAAAATAATTTTGTTGTAATTTACTTTTTTAAACTTTATAAATGGAAAATTATCTTGAATTGAAAAAAGGAATTTTAGATGATAATAATAATGATAGATTATATTTACATTGTCCAGAATGTATTGAAATTTCTTTATTTGGAGTAAAAATTATAAACAATGAAATTTACATTCAATATAAATGTAGAAAAAATCATAAAGGGCAATTACAATTATCAGAATTTTTAAATCAATCAAAACAATGTTCAATCGAAACAATGGTTTGTAAATATTGTAATAGACTAAATGATAAAATGAAATATTGTTATAATTGTAATAATGCAATATGTAATAAATGTCTTATTAATTGCTATTTTTTAAATCATAAAAAGATTACAGATATAAATGAATATAATTCAATATGCTCTTCCCATTTTTTTTTATTCACTTGGTATTGTAAAAAATGTAATTTACCATTATGTATAAAATGCCCTAATTATCATCTAAATCATGATTTATGTCATATATCAAATTTTGACTATTTTTCATGGATTGAAAAAATAAAAATTATTGAAAACAAATTTAAAGAAATAAAAAAAGAAAGAAATGATATTATTATTGAATTTGAAAATTATATAAAAAAATTTCAACTAAAACTCCTTGAATTTAAGAAAAATACTGAATTAGAGATTCATTTTTTTGAAAATTTAATAATTTCAAAAAAGATAAATAACAAAAAATGTATAAATGTAGAAAGTATTGAAAATCTATTGAATTTAAAATATAAAAGATTAAATTTCAAAAATGATTTAAAATTTCCAGAAATTTTTGAAAAAAAAAATAATATTTTAGATTCTTCAGAATTAAATTTTGAGCAAGAAACTATAGAGAAAAATGTAAAGTAAGAATTTAAAAACTTAAATTTTTAGTTATGGAAAAATGAAATTTTTTTATGGAGAATATGAAGGAGAATTAAAGAATTATATTAAACATGGAAAAGGAGTAATAAATTTTACTAATGGAGATAAATTTGAAGGAGAATGGGAAAATAATTCGGAAAACGGTAAAGGGATTATTCATTTTAAAAACGGAGATAAATGGGTAACAAAATGGAAAAAAGGATTATTAGTAGATCAAGGAAAATATTATTTTCAAGAAGGAATAACTAAAATAAATCACTCACTATCACTTAATAATACTATTTATTTTAATAACGGAGATTTGTATCAAGGACAATTAATCACAAATGAAAATAAAAATAGAAAAGGAATATTATATTGTCAAAATGGAACTGTATTGGATGGGGAATTTGGAATTAATGAAGGAAAAGGAACTTTTTATTTAAATGATGGAAAGAAATTCGTTGGAAATTATATTAATAATGAATTAAATGGGACATTATATTTTAATAATGGTGATATATATAAAGGTAAATTAAAAGATAGTAAAATGGAAGGAATAGGTTCTTATTATTTTAAAAATGGAGACAAATTTATAGGTTTGTTCAAAAATAGTTTAAGAGAAAAAGGAATTTTAAATTATTCAAATGGGAATCAATATATTGGAACTTTTACAAATGAAAAGAACAATGGATATGGAATTTATTTGATTAACAAAAATAAATATGAAGGGGAATGGAAAAATAATTTAAAAAGCGGATATGGGATTTATTATTGGGATAATGGAGATAAATATGAAGGAGAATTTAAAGAAGATAAAATAGAAGGAATAGGGAAAATTATCATTAATAATGGTACTGAATATGAAGGAGAATTTAAAAATTATATTTGTGAAGGATATGGGATAATTAACTATTTTAATGGAGAAAAGTATGAAGGAGAAATGCATGAAAATAAAAAAGAAGGTTATGGAATATTTTATTTTAATAATGGGAATAAATATGAAGGAAAATTTAAAAATAATAGAAGAGAGGGAAAAGGGATTTTATATTTCAATAATGATAATAAATATATAGGTAATTTTAAAAATGATTTATTAGATGGAAATGGAATATATATTCATAATTCTGGATTGAAATTGATTGGAAAATTTAAAAAAGGTATTATTGATTCGAATTATATAATAATTAAATAAAATATGAGATATTTTATTGTAATATTGTTCAATTTATTAATTGAGAGAAAAATTTAAAATATAAATTTAAATTTAATTTTTTTTCTTCTATAAAAAATTAATATATAATTCAATATTAATTTAATTTATTTTTTTTCATAAAAAAAATGTAATTAAAAGAAATTAAAACACTCACTAAACCTTACTTCAAAATTTTTAAATTTGAAAGAAAATATCTTAAAA
The DNA here is from genome assembly GCA_023807065.1 of Isotricha intestinalis. Lineage (NCBI taxonomy): Eukaryota > Ciliophora > Litostomatea > Vestibuliferida > Isotrichidae > Isotricha > Isotricha intestinalis. The sequence goes on from JAJJLU010000372.1 coordinate 42,384, forward strand.
TTATTATAAAGAATATAAAATGAAAAAAAATTAAATTATTAATGAGTAATTGTTTAATTATAATCTTATTATTTCTACATATAATCCTTTAATTGTTGGAAAAAGCTTTAATTCAAATTTTTTAATATTTATTGTGGTCTTCAATGTTGTATTCTTAAAAGAGAACTTTTGTTCTCTTTTTTAAAGAATAAATTTTAGATAAAAAGAAGAATTCAAATTCAATTTTTTATTTAAATTATATCACTCTTAGAATCATAAAGAATTAAAAATAAACTAAAATATTGTGATTTTTAAATAAACGAAAATCTATATTTTATTCAAAGAAATTTAATATATAAACAATTGACTAAATCATTTATAACTCAATTGAATCGAAAATATGAAGAACAAAAATAAAAAACCATTATAAAAAATAATTATTAAATATTAATTCTTTTTTATTATATTTCATTATTTTCAATTAAATTCCAAAGAGCTTTATTATATTCATCATGATATTCTATAAATTGTTTATAATAATTTAATGTTTTTTTAACAGGAAAAATTCTTTCTAATCCTCCATGAGGTCTTTCAAATTCACAAATACTATGTTGAATAGCTTCATCTACTTTATCTTTATAAATCATTTCTTTATCTAAAGGTTCTTGAGTATAATGATTAAAAGGAACCATGCCAATTAAATTAATCCTATCTGCTTCAACTAGTATTTTATTATATATATTTATTATATTATATAATTCCATTGATGGTTTTGTATTAATTTCAAGCAACCAAAGTTTCAAATCATTATCAATCATAATATCAAATCCATATCTATGAAAAAGATTATTACTTCTTAAATGAGTATAATTTTCCAATATATTTTTTTGAATTTCACCATAACATATCATAATTGCTTTAATTGAAATATCTTTTATTTCTTCCCACATTTTAGTCCAATTACCTCCTCTTCTTTCTATAAATTTACCTAAAGTTGAAATTGTCCATTCACTTCCTTCTTCACCATCAAAAGTTACATTATTGTTAAATCCTGGTTTTTTAAAATTTTGATGATTGTTTGTTAACATTGAAGTTGCTTGTCCAATATGCTCTAAATCGTAATGATATTTAGAAGATGCTTGCATAATTTGCCCTTTATCGAAAATATATATTTTTAAAGGTAATACACCTGTAACAATAACATATAATCTAATATGAAATTTTTTTTCATTTAATAAAAGAGGATTTGTTATGTATTTAGAAATAAAAGAAGATTTTAAAAAATCATCGAAATTTTTTAATAATTTAATTCCTAATCCTAAACTTCCTGTAGGTGGTTTAAATAACCATAAATCATTTTCATTTTGTTTATAATCACTAAATTTTTCTTTTACTATTTCTTTATCTTCTGGCAAAACATATGATTCAGGATAAAAATTAAAATCATTTGGAAATTTATTCTTTATTTTTCTATAACTCTTAAAAAATATAGCTTTATTAGCATATAAATATTTTGAATTAACAATATTATTATATACTTGATATTTTCCTAATGAACCAATGACTTCTTTAACTTTTTCAGCATTAAAAATATTTGAAAGAAAATTAGATAAAAAGTAATTATTACTGAAAGGAATTCCATTAAAATCCATTAATTCATAAAAGCTATAACGATCATTCAGTTTCATATAGGTATGATAAACTATCATATCTTTATTATATATTGTATATGGTTCTATCTTATAATCTTTTAATTCACTATTTGATGCATTTAATTTATCTGGGTAATAAAAAAAAAGAGTTCTTTGTGGATTTTTACATTTTCCATTTTCTTTTGGATATAATAAATTAATTATTTGAGGCATATCAATATTTGGAATTGTACTTTCCCAAAATAATAATTTATTTAAACAATGATTTCCATTTAAATAATTATTATATTGATTATGATTAACTTTTTTAGGTATTATTCTTGGGACAAAAGTATTATTCATAATATGACATTTTGAATGAATATTTTTATTTAAATAACAATAAAGATTTAAATCTTCATTTAAGTTTTGATGAAAAGAAATACTAATAGGATGTCTAAAATATTCACAATTTCCATTCAATGAACATCCACATAAAGATAAATTAATTTTATAAAACTTTGTGCTTTGTAATATTGATAAAGTTAGAGAAGAAAAAACAGGAATTCTCTCATTTGATTTTTTTGACATTATATCTTGTTTTATTAATGCATAATTATTTTTTTGTTGTTCTAAAGATACAGGGCTCCAACTATTAAAAGATTTTTCATTTAAATTTTTAAATGTATCCAAACGTAATGCTCTATTTATAAATATATTTACTTTATAGAATGTATCTTTATTAAAACCAATAATATGAGTTATATGATGAATTATTTGTAAATAATAATATTCATCTTTGTCTTCTTCTTCTTCTACATCTTCGAATTTGAAATTATTATTTATCATTAATGCTGCAATAAGTGGTCTTTTATTATTAAATTCTTCTGCACAAATTTTACTTAATAGCAATATTTTAGAATTTGTTACATTAAATAAAATAGGATATATAAGAAAATCAATATCCAATCCCTCTTTAATACTTTCATCATAATATTGGATTCTTGAATCACAGAAACTTTTTGGTAATAAAGATGTTTTTAATAGACCGTTGTTTTTAATATAAATAAATTTAGAGAAAAATTCTTTTGTTTTTTCTAAAATATTTTTAAGATAATTTACATATTCAATATCTTTATCTCTTTCTAATTGGTAATAATCAAATTCTATCCTAAATGGATGAAAATTATTTGATATTTGATTAGGATTTGTGAATAAATGAAGACTAATTGACAAAATTCTTACATTCCAAAAAATAAAAAAAATAATAATATAAGATATTAAAGTTAATTTCATATTTTAAAAATAATAGTTTAATAATATTTATTGTAATTAAAAAAATATATAATTTTTTAAAGAATTTATTCTAATACTTTGACCAATTATGTTGCATTATAATAAAAAGGAAAACTAATATATTTAAAGAAGAATAATTCTAAATCATTCGTCCTTTTCCCTTTTTATATCAAATTTTTGATTTTTTGAACCTATTCCCAAACTTGAATTTTAGTCATGTTGAACATCCAAAGGAAAATTTCCTTTTTTTTGATGAATAAATTATCATTATTTTTAATTATATTAAATCTTTGAACATCTAAATTATGGGCAACACATAATACTATTTTATTTCTATTTATTTATTCTTCTTTTAATTTATTTTGATTCTCTTCATTTATTGTTTCTTGTTCTTCTTTATCTGAAATATTATATGAATTATGTCCGATTTTCTGTGGTAAGGACAAATAATCTTTTTATATATATCATTATTTTATTTGTTAATTAATTTTATTTCATTTTTATTAAATGAATTTTGTTTTGTCTTTTTAGAGAATAATTCAAGACATTCTGAAGCATATTTAAGAATTTTGGGAATTTTATTTTTTCATGAAATCTTCAAGAGATATTTGACATTGTTTTTGATTTTTCTCTTCCATCCTATTGAATTTTGAAAATTCTTCATTCATTTTTTAATCAATTAAAATATGTGTAAACAATCAATTTTAATTACTCGAAATAAAGATTATGATAATAAATTATATAATTAATTCTTAGATAGATAATTTATTCAAATAATTACATAATTTATTCAATTATATGATTGAATTACTTTTCAAATCGATATTTTTATTGTTAAATGTCTATAAAATAGATAATCATATTATTATAATAAAAGAAGAAATATATACATTAAAATTAAAAACTTTATATTTATGAAAAAATTCAAATTTAATATTTTCTAAATTTAATAGATTAATTAATAAAATGAACTCTTATAATCAGAACACATATTTTTATAATAGAAATATGAATTACCCAAATTCTTCAATATCTAACAATTTAAATATGTCTTCTAAAAATAAATTTATGAATTCAACAGAATGTGGAACATTAGATGATAATCAATCTAATTCTTTTTTAATTTCTCAACTAAAAACAAAAATTTTCGATCTTGAACAAAACATGAATAATTATAATAACTTACAACAAAAATATAATACACTTCAAAATGAAAATGAAATTTTAACACGAGAAAAACTAAATTTAGAATATCAAATTAAACAAAAAACAGATAGTTTAACAAAAGCAAATACAGATCTTCAAATGGAAAATGAATGTTTAAAAAATGAATTAAAGGAAAAACAATTAACAAACAAAAAATTATTTGATGATAATAATACATTAATAAAAGATATTGAAGAAAAATGTAATAATATAGATTGTTTAAATCAAAAAATAAAAGAAAGAGATTCAATAATTCAAGATTTAAATCAACAAATAAAAGAATTAATGGGAAATATAAATCATATAAATGATAATAATTCAAAAAATGAAAATTATATATTAAAATTAGAAACAGATTTAGAAGCTTTAAATAAAAATTTAGAAAATAAAGAAAATTCATTGAATAATGTTATTAATAGTAATAATGAATACCAAAATCAAGTTGATTCACTTACAAATGATAATAATAATTTAAATGTTAAATTAAAGTCTTCAGAAGGAAATTTAAATCAATATAAAAAACAATTAGAAGATACAAATAAAATAATAACTGATTTAGATTCAAAAAACAATGAATTAAATCAGAATTTATCAAAAACTCAAAATGAACTTCAACTTGCAATTAATAATTTAAATTCAGAAAAAAATTTAAGAAATAATTGTGAACAAACAATTAATGATTTACAAAGAGATTTAAGAACCAAAAATTTAGAAATAAAACAATTAAATGAAAATGATGATAATTTAAAAAAAAATTTAATGAAATATCAAAATGAAAGAGATAAATTGTTAAATGAAATTGAAAAGTTTAAAGGTCATATTATTTTATTAACTGAAAGTAATAAAGAATTAATGGAAGAACTTGAAAATGTTATAAATGCAGACGATAAAGTTAGAAATATTTTGGATAGAGAAAATCAAATTTTAATTTCAACTAATGTTGATAATAGAAATAATGTTAATTCTATGAGTAAGAGTCCTATTATTAATTCGGGAAACAATATTAATCTTTCTCCTATGTAAAATTTTTTATTTTTTATTTAATTTTACTTTTTTTTTTGCAAAAAATCTAATTATATTTTTTTTGTTTAATTTAATAGTATTGAATTTATATTAATTCAATTTCTTTTATTAGTTTTTATATCAAAAAAGAATATATTTTATTTTTAGTTATTTATTTATCAATAGATTTTTTTGGCATTTGTCCTTCAATTCATAAACAAAAAAAGATTTCAAAGAATCAGAATATATGATGAAATATATGAACTTATTGTTAAATTTTTTTTATCATAAAAATATATATATCATTTAACAGAAATAATATACAAATTTTCAATCAATTCCTATGTTAATATTTTCTTAGAAAGCACAGAACACTTTTAAATTATTTTATCATGTTTAAATATATTGATTGAATTTTAATTGATGATAAAGAATAATCTCGATATTATTTAAAAGTGTTAGTAGTATAATTATTGTTGTCTTAAAGATTTGATTTTATATTATTAAAAGGAATAAATTAATAATCCTATTGATGTTTTTATAAATTATTCCAAGAATCATATTTTTTATATGATTTTATATAATATATGCTATTTGTTCATTTGAAAAAATTTAAAGTTTTAATAGGAATGATTCTTGATATAATTCATTTTAAATTTAAATTAATTTTTAATTGTAATTTATAAATTATAATATAAGTTATAAAAAATATAATTGAATTCAAATTTCATTTTTTAATAATAAAAAATATTTAAATTTAAATTTACAAAAAAGATGGAAAAAATTTCAAAAATACCTTTAATCAAAACACATAATTAATTCATATACAAATAAAGTAATAAATAAAAAAAATAATCAACTTTTAAAAAACAATTTTCAATTCTTCTAAATTAAAATCTTTATTTTGTTTTTTTGAAAAATCAATTTCTTCATCATTAGATATAGTACTTGTAGAAGAATTAAAAATACCATTTAAATTATCTCTATAATAATCACAAGTTATATTTTCAAAAACAGATAATCTTCTATTTAAAGGTTTACAATAAATAAAAGTATTAATATAATAAAAAGGCAAATGAATATCATTAATTGTTCTTTCATCATGTCTAAAACTACATCTAGAACCATAAGGACAAAAACCTATTTCAGAAAATGTTTTACAATCTTTTTTCTTATAATTTGAATTTATCAATTTTGAAAGTAATTCTTCTTTTCCATGTGCAAATCTACATTTATATCCATAAGGACATTTTCCTGTTTCTGTAAATGTTTTACATAATTCTGTTTTATATTTTGGATCTTTTTTTTTCTCTGATTCTATAAAATTTTTTGATAATTCTCCTGAATAATTATCAAATATATTGTAATAAGATTTAGTTTTTTGTTGAGATTGAAACATTTGAAATTTAATTTAAATTAAATATTAAATAAGGATTTTAAATATTTTGGTGAAATGAAGAATTAATTTGTTTTTAATTTTTAATCAATATATAATGATTGAGATTAAAATATTTCTTTTCTTTTTTAAAGTTTTTTATGTAGAAAATATGGTTTCCTTATTTTTAAATTAGGTTTTAAAAATATATTATTTACATTATTTTTTTTCATATTAAGAATTGAAATAAAAAGATTTAAGATAAAAAACCATAAAATAAATTTAATTTTTCTTTTTAAAAACACAAATATATTTATTTATCATTTTATTCATAAAACATTGAATTATTATGATCTAAATTTTCTATCAAAAATAAAAATTAAAAATATAAATTTATTCATTTTTAATTTTAATCAAAAATATTTGTTTCCCAATTTTTTAACTTTCAGAATTAGAATATAAATAAAATATAATATTAGATAAAATAAAGTTCCATGAATATTGATTTGCCTAATCTTTCTCTTATCTTTTCTATCTAAGGAATTATTTTTTATTTGTTAATATAAAAAATTAATAAATTTACTTTATAATATAATTATTTTTTTTTAAAATGAATATTTATTCATTTTATTTGAATTTTTTCTTATTCAATTTTGTATTTAATTATTCGGAATTAAAAAAAAACAAAGCAAAAGCTTGTTTAATTATTTTCAGATTAAGAATGATTCAAGATTCTTTTAATTATAAAAAAATCATTGAATCTTTTTCTTCAGAAATAGAAAATGCTGAATATAAAATTACAATGATGAGTTTAACAAATTGTTATTCTTTAATTAAGGAAAATTTAGCTAAAGAAGTTTTAGAAAAAGTGAAAAAAAAAGAATTAATAAATAGTTTAGATGAAAAATTTATAGATTTAATTTCTTTTGATAAAATTCCCAATTTTGAGAGCGATGAATTTGCTTTTCAAATGGAAGAATTTAGCAATATATATAATGAAGTTTCATCAGAAATGCAAAATGATTTTAATAACAATAATAATGGAAAAATTTATTTTTATGAAAGTATAATTTTTATTATTTTTATTGGTTTTATTTTTGTTTTTTCAATGTTTTTTTGTTATAAGATGTGCTTCATTAAAAAAACAAAATCAAAGAATAAAAAAATTAATTAAAATTTAAATATTAAAAAAAAAGATTATAACTTTTAATATATATAATGAAAATATATATTTTATATTTAATTGAAATGAAATTCATTTAACAAGGGCAAGCTAAACATTCCAGTTTCTATATTTTGTAAATTTTTTAATTTTTTTTCAATCTTTGCCTTGCTCATTAATTTTAATTTTTTATTTTTATTGTAGTTTTTTTTATTATTTATAATACCATCAAGAACACCACTATGATACATTGAGGTTACATTTTTATCTTCACTAAATGTAATATTTTGATTTTGTTTAAAAAAATTGTCAGATGATGAAAATGTTTTGTTTGTTTTTGTTTTTAAATTATTTATATCTAACGAAGAAAGAAAAATATTTAAATTTGTCTTATATATTTTAAATCGAGATTTAACTTTCTCTTTTGATTGATTAAAATATTTACTATTTTTTTTTTGAGTTTTTAAAGTCTTTATTATAGAATCAGTTTTTAAATTTAAAATTTTAATCCCTAAATTATTCCTGGGAATAATTTTTATTTTATCTTTTACAATTGAATTATAATTTTCTATTTTTATGTCTTTATTTTTGATTTTTTCATAAAAAGAATAATTTTCTTTAACTAATTTAACATTTTCTTCTAATTTTTGATGAGCCTTTATCTCTTCATTATAAATTTCAATAATAGATTCTTTAAATTTAGGAAAAAATTGGCAAATATATTTAATATTTACTTTCATAAGTGTAGTATATTCTCTAGTTATTAATAAACCAGTTTTATATTTATTTTCTTTTTTTAAACAACTTTCAAAACCTACAATTGCACCATTCTGAAATTTAGAAATAATTTTAACATCTCTAATTTTTTCGAAATAATCTTTTTTTTCTTTTGCAAAAGGTAAATAAATAGAAGAACATTCACCTTGATAAACTAAATATAAATTTTCAGCAATATCAAAAGGAGTATAAACTATAGTTTGTTTCTCAAAAAAAAATGGAATTATTTTTGTTAAAATATGTCCTACTTTAATTCCTATTTTAAAAATAGGAAGAGTTTTAGTTAAAAAGTTTACTTTATTTAAATCAGCTCTTTGGAAAATATGAGTTAAAATTTTATCGAAATATAGTTTTTCAAGATAAAATAAATGAGAATCTTCTTTTGCATAAATTGATGTTGTTCTTGGTATTGTATATACTAATCCCCATTCTCCAAAACACATTCCGTTTATAATATCAAACTTTTCTATTTCAAATTCATTTATAAATTTTTCTAAAATTTCTCCTTCTATTTTTTCAGTTGGAGTTTGATAATATTTTTTACATTTTATTGGAGGATTTTTTGTCTTTTTTTTCTTTTTACTTATTTTTTCCTTAAATTCAATTGATAATTTTATTTTTTTAAGTAAATGTTTTTTAATTTTAAAATCTATTTCTTTATCAATATCTTCTTCTGTTTTATTTGATAACCTTTTTAAATTTTTTTGATAAAATTTCTCGAATTTTTTCTCTTCCATAGGTAATAATTCTTTTTCTAATTCATTATTAGCAATAGAATTATCATTTTTATCTTTTTTATCATTATTATTATTATTATTATTTTCTTCTTCTTCATCACTTATATCTTCACAATCAGACATAAAAACTTCAAAAGGTATTAAATTTTCTTTTGTTTCTTTAAAATCATCATCTTCAAAATCTTTTTCGTTTTCATTTTTAAATTTTTTGGTTAAATCAATTGTATGGACTTCTCTAATAGTGACTGTTCCTTTAATTATACCATATAATGCATCAGATTTATCTCCTTGTCTAAAAAGATAATGCCCTTTTTTAATAAATATATGTTTAATAAAATATGACATTTTTCTTATGTCTTCTTGAGTTAATTCTTGAAAATGCATATAACGAATTAAACCATGGAATTGAAGTAAACATAAATATATTAAATTTATTTTTCTTAATTTTTCATTCTTTTTGTTTATTTGATATGATTCTAATATTTTATTAAATTCATATGGAGTCATATTTTTAATGCTTCTTGTGTTTTTTATAATCTGAATAATATCTTTTGATGCTTCTGTTATTAATATTTCATCAATATTTGATTCTTTCAATGATTTTTGTTCATTATTTATCATATAAAGAAAATTAAACAAAAAATAAATATAAAAAGTCTTATCATAAATTTTAATAACATTTATTAAATTTATATTAATTATTAACTAAACTTTCAATTCTGTAAATTAATAGAATTTTATTATTTATTAAAATATTTGATGATATTAAATCTATTATTTCTTCTGATTTATTATTTTAGAATTGAGAAATTTTTTTTTCATATATTATTAAAATATTAAAAATCATGACAACCAAAAAAAAATAATATAAAAAAAGGATTTTAATAAAATTATCAAAATTATCATTATTTTATTTATAAAAGTAAAATCAATACACAAAATAAATTTAATATAAGACATTAAATATTATCTATATAATAAAAATATAATAATTCATTCTTCATATAAAATTTTAACAATTTCCTGAATGGCATTGTTAGAAATAGGTTTTTCAAAAAAACCATCAATTTTACATTCATTCATTTCTACATCTGAACTTAACATATAAATTTTAATATCATTTAGTTCAATAATATTTTTTAATAAAGTACAAGTTGTAACTCCATCAATAAAAGGCATATGCTTATCAATTAATAATAAATGTACTGCATTTTCTTTTATAAAATTTGAATATATAACATATAAACATTCAATTCCATTTTGGGCAAAAAGTATATCTGGTGGAGATTTATTATTATTTTGTTTAAAATATTTTAAAATTGAATTTTGTGTTGATAAAGCTGTTAATCTATCATCATCACAAATTAAAATTTTATAAGTTTTTAAAGAATTATTTAATAAAATAGCAGTATTATTTACAGTTTTAAAATCATTTGATAATGTAAAAGCTCTTGGACATAATGTTGAGGTGAAATTTCCCATTCTATAATCCAACATATTTTTAGTTATAAATAATTTATTATTTTTTGAAAGTATTTCACTATTCTTCCCAATCATTAAATTACTACTATGTTTTTTCCTTTTATGTAATTGTAGTGTTTTATAAGAATTTTCCTTTAAATTACTATCTTTAACAAATTTATTATTTGAAAAGTCACTTTCCGTTTTTTCAGAAAAGAAACCAGTTTTAATAGTTTTAATAGTTTGATTTTTATCTTTAATTCCATGATTAATATCATTAATTAAGTCTTTAAAATTTTTACTTAAAATTAAAGTTGGGTCAATAATAATATTACTGTCATCAATTTCAAACCAAAATTTACTTCCTATTCCTTTTTTACTTTCAAATTTTAATTCAGAACCACAATTATTTAAAATTTCTTTAGTAATACATAATCCTAATCCAGAACCATTTTTATTTAAATATTGATTATTTTTAATTAAATGAAAAGGCATATTAAAATCTTCCATTTCACTATCTTCAAAACCTACTCCTGTATCTGAAATTGTAATTTTTATTTTATTATTATTTTTTTCTGCTGAAACTTTAATGTAACCTCTAATTGTGAATTTATATGAATTTGATAATAAATTTATTATTACTTGTTTGAATTTTACTTGATTAATGGAATTTATAATTTTATTGTTTGGTATTTTAAATGATGTTTTTATTTTTATATTTTTTTTCTCAAATAAACATCTTGATTCAAACATTTGCACACAGAAATTTAAAGCTTCAACTGGGTTAAATTTTTCATTTTTTTCTTCTTGAAAATTTGATCTTTTAGTTTCTTCTTTTGATAATCTATTAATATCTAAAATTAAACTCATTCCAAAATCACATAAAGATTTTAAGAAAAATTTACTAGATTCAGGTGACAATGTTTCTCTTTTTTTATTAGAATTATTATGATAATTATTATATACATTTAAGTATGGTTCAATTGTGATTTTACTATTTTCTATAAAACTTATAATTGATATAAGAATATTTTTAATTTCATGGGCACATTTAGCAAGGTATAAACTTTTAATTTTATATTCTTCTTTCATTGCACTTTCATCATTTTGAATTTGAATTGTATTTAAATATGACATTAAATATGATTTATTAATATTATTTTCAAGTAAAATAATAAATTTAAAATAAAAATTTTAAAATTGTGTTTTTATAATTAAAGTAAATATAAATTATAATACTTAAAGTGTTTAAATTCTCATTGTTACTCCTATTTATTCAATTTTTATCTTTTTTATTATTATTTTTTCTCAAATAATGAATAATATATTATTTCTATATTTTTTTCTTCTATATATTTTTTATTTTTTTTAAAAATTTATTTTTTTATAATCTCTAATTTTTTTTATATCTTTGAATTAAGAAATTATTTGTTATATTACTCATTCTTTTTATTAATTGTTTATTTATTTTTATTGTATCTTTATTTAGATTATTAAAATATGTATTTAAAAAAGGATAAGAAATACTTTATTCATTTATTTTTAATTTGATTTGAAGAATCATAAAATATATTATATTTACTATTTAAAAGTTTTTGTTCTTTATTTTCAACATTATTTTTTTGTTAGAATAATAGTATTAATTGTAATATTATGATTATTCATATTATCATTAATATTAATATTTGAAATATCATCTGAGAAAGCATAATAATCATCACTTAATTTGAAAGAATCATCTGAAGTTCTTCCTTTTTTCTGATTATATTTTTATTTAATTTTTGTTTTCACTTATTAAGAGTTTTTCAAATGATTTTAATAAATATAGTGAGTTTTAAATAAAAAATATTGATATTTATTTGGAATTTTGATTTAAAGAGATTTATATTAAGATTCAATTTTACAGAATACAATTTGGAATATTTTATATACTGTTTTTCTAATTAAATAATTATAATGTATTATTAAATTATATTAATCATATTTATTTAAATATCAGTTAATGCAATATTTTCTTCTGCAGAATTATTTTTCTTTTTTTTCAAATTTTTATAACCAAAAAATCCACCTAGTGAAAATATAACTACTCCACTAATAATACCTAATATTAGTAAAATACCATTATCTTCACTAAATTTACCATTTGTCATGAAATTTATTCCAATTTTTTCTAATTTACAAGTTAATATTGATTTATCTTTATCATATTTACCATTTGAGCCTATCAAAGAATATTTTGAATTTAATAAATTTATTTCATAACATATATAATTTCCTTCTTTTTTATTTGAGTAATTTATCACAATTTCTGATTTTAGTTTTGTTGTTAATGAATATATTTTATTATTATTTTGAAGAATATTCATTGATATTATATAATCATAATTTTCATAACTCCCCGTATTTAAAATTGGATATCTTTTAATAAACATAAATGAAAAACCTGAAAAATTGCTAATTAATTTGAAATTTTCTTTAAAGTCTTCTTCCGGTATAATAACGTTTATATTTTTATTATCTAAAATAAATATATTTTGAAGATCAGTTTCGATTGATTCTGTTTCATTTATTTGCGTGTTGTAAAAAATTAAATTTTTTGTTTTATAATCTTTTTCACCTGTTTTAATTAAATTTTCAATTAATTTACCATTTAAAATATTATTATAATCATTTAAGAAAGTAGAATTTAAAAATTGAAAATTTTCTTTTGAAAATCCTACATTAAATTCATAATAGGGAATTAAATTTAAAAGATTACTAGAAGCATATTTTATAGCAACTGCAATTAATTCTAATTGTGAAATTTCATTTTCTTCAATTAAATCAATGATTTCATTTGAAATATTCATTAAAGAATTATATAAATCAAAAACATATTTTATAATTTCATTATCCATTCCATATCCATTATTTCCAAAAAATCCAATTTGATAAAATAAATAATAAAAATAATCAGAATAATTTAAATTTTGACTTTGACATGTTTTTTTAAATTCTTCTAAAGTATTATTTTTGTTTAAATTAATATTTAAATCTAAAAATTCTTTAATAAATAATAAACTACTATATTTAAAATCTTTACAAATTTGAGGTTCAACATAATCACATTTATATAGATCTAAAAGAAGAGTAATTTTTGATGTTCCTTGAATTATTTTATCAATTGTAGATGATTTATAAATTGAGGAAAAAAGTTCTTTAACTTTTTCTTCTTTTTCACTTTGAGTTAATTCATTATATTTTGTTCTTTCATCAATAATTATATTCTTAATTATAGTTGGAATATTTTTTGTAGGTAAATCTTCATTATCTACTTTAATACAAGAAATATCAAATGGATTTTCATTGCAAAAATTACTTGTTTTATTTTCATGATATATATACAATGGAGCTAAAGAATATGATAAATAATCAAATAAAAAATTTGGAGTTGATGAACATTTTATATTTAAATTATAACCTAAATTATCGTATTTTTTTACAGGGAAAAGTACTTCTATATTTTTATTTGATTGTTCCTTTAAAATTATACTTTTATGGCTTGAAAAAAAATTAGTTTCAAATGAAGTATTTCTATCAAGTGAATAATAACACAAAATTGGCTCTGAGAAATTATTGTTTAAATTGATTGTTATTTGTGATTCTTGATATAAAGTGATATTAGCAGTAACAGATAATTTGGAAATTTGTTGTTTTGCTTTTCCTTTTATTTTTTCTGAAAAAATTAAAGTAATATTAAATAAATCTTTAACACTATTTAAAATTCCAATGAATCTACCTTTGCTTGAGGTGTTAAAATTTACATTATTATGGACTTCAGTAATTGGATTATTAAATGCACAAATTGAAATTGAATCTTTATAATCATTTGTATCATTAACTTCTATTATTTGACAATCTATATATCCATCAGCTAAAGTTTTATTTGCAATATTAAAATAAGATAAACAAAGAGATTTTAATTTCTTTTTAAATAATTCCCTTTGTTCTAATAAATTAAAATATAAATAATAACAATGTGGAACAAGTGCAATTTTATTTTTAAAAGAAGTAAAATATTCACTTGAAATAACATTTGTTTTTTTCATTGAGTTAAAATAAGCGTTATTTTCTATTATACATTTATATTTATAATTATGATAAATATTAATGTATTTCGGTAATTCTACTCTAAAATATGGTTTGGAATTTGAGATAAATTGTTTATTATAAAATTTAGTCGATTTATCATCATTACTATTAAATATTTGATTTAGAATTTCATTGTTTGAAGGAAAATTACTTTCTTCATTTATAAAAACACAAGAAAAAAAAGATGGTTTAACTAAATCATCTGTATTCAAAGTTGAAATATAATATTGATCATTAATAATATAAGAAATTAATTTTGGATTTTTTAATGAAGGATTACTAATTATCTCTTTATCTGAGATTTTAAAATCAAATATAGTTTCTTTAAATTCATAACATGTTTCTAATTCAGAAATTATACTTACATTTTTAATTTCAACCTCTTTTACATTTATATTAAGAGAATAAAATTTAGTGAATGAATAATTTGAAATAATTTCATCAATGTTATTTTCTTCATTTACAGATTTAATAATAAAATCATCAATTTTTAAATCATTTTTATTTTCATCAGGAATAGAAAATTTAATAATTAAATCATTCATATTTAATAAAGGTTGTTTTAAAAAAATAGTACCATAACTCCCAGGAGCAATAATATTATCAGAAATTAAAAAGTCAATTATATTTTTTTTTGAATTATCAATATTAATTGTTATTTCTTGTGAAGTAAATAAATTTGTATCTTCTGGAATAAAAGATATTTGATATGATTTAATTTCTCCTCCACATTTAAATCCAATATATGTTGCTATTATCCTTTTTTCATTTGTGTCAATATTATATTTTTCCATAGATGTTTTGAAATTTGTTTTATCTGATAATGTTATTGTAGTTATTGCTTGTTGAGATTCTTTATTTGAAAATGGAGAAATTTCAATATAAATTTTTTTGAATTGCCCTGGAATTAAAGTTAAAGATGATTCATCATTTGTTTTCAGTTTTATTTTATAAAGAGGGATATTTATAAAAAATTTCAAACAAATGATAATAATATAAAGATTCAATAATATGTTCATTTTTTTTAATCAAATAATTGAATTATGGAAAATATAAATAAAAAACTATAAAAATTGAATAAAAAAAATTTAAAAAGTTTGATGTTTGAAAAGTAAAATAAAATTAATAAATTTAAATTATATTTATTATTTTTATAAAAATGAAAAAATAATATTTTACAAGAATTTATTAAAATAATGTCATTCTAAATTATTTTTATTTTAGATTTAAAATTAATATTATATTTTAAATGTTTAAAAAAATTTTAAATATATTCAGAGAAAATGCAATTAATTCTAAAAATAAGATCTATTACTTTTTTCTTTTGATAAAATAAAATCTTTAATTATTAATCAATATTTATAATAATTTCAATTTTTATGCTTATCAAATCAATTAATCTTAAAAATATATTTTATTTTTTTAAACTTAGATAAATATTCAATTAAATCTAAAGACATATTTTTATTTAATTAAAATATACTTTAAAATTGAAATAAATCTGAATTCAATTTTTTTGTTAAAACTTTTTAATAATAAAAAATATGGATATACTAAGCAAATCAAATGAAAATTATTTGTTAGGAAATAAAATTTCTGATTGTGAAGAATATTTGAAACTTAACAACGAACAAAAAGAAGTAAGATTTGATACATTTACAAGATTTAATGTTTTTAATAATAATTTTTTTACACAAATAATTCCAAGACATTATAGTACAGAGCTAATTCCTAAAAATAATATAATCATAAATTCAGCAATAAATAATAAGATAACAATAATAAATAATATAATAAATAATTATCCTAAGAAGAAAGAATCCACATCAACTCAATCAAAAAAAAGTAATCTAAAGAAATTATTTTCAAGGCAAAGTCAGAAAAGTGTAAAATTTAGTAATGAAGTATTACAATCTCCATCAACAAGTTTATTAGATTTAGATATAACTAAAAAAAAAAGGCAGAAAATTAAAGAATTTAAAAGGAATAAATCTCTTTTTTTAAATAAAAAATTTACAAAAATTAATATCCAATATTTTAAAGATATAAATAAAAGAAGAAGTGTTGATTTTTTAGGAACAGAAAATGAAATAGATGATTTAAATACTTTAAATAAAATATCAAATGATTCTAAAAGTTATAGTTTAAATAATTTATCTAATAATGAAATTAAAAATTTAATTGAATTAGATAACATAAAAGAAATGAAAATTCATAATGAATTAAAAGAACTTTTCAAAATTAAAGGTGAAATTTGTATGCATATTAAACATTTTGGAATTTTTAAAGGATTTAGTGCAATTTCATTTGTGAATGGAGAAGAATATAATGAAGATAAATTAGGAATTAGTCTTAATATTCCTTTATCAGAACATCATCATAGACACATTTCTAATTTTTTTGCTATTTATGATGGACATAATGGAGATAAAATTTCAAAATATTTAAAAGGAAATTTTCATAATTTATTATATAAAAATGAAAAATTTATTTCTCATCCTGATGAAGCAATATATAACACTTTTGAAAATATTGAACAGACTTTAATTAATATAAATGATAATTGTGGTTCTAGTGCTTTAATTTTATTAAATATTGATAAGGATATTTATGTTGCAAATTTAGGTGATTCAAGAGCAATTATTAGTATTGATAATTGTTATGAAATCAGTCAATTATCCAAAGAACATAATATAAATAATAAAAGTGAAAAACAAAGAATAGAAAAATTTGGAGGAAAAATACAAGAAATCGAAGAAAATTATATTAAAATCAAAAAAATATTTCCTGGAAACTTAACTATAACTCGTTCATTCGGAGATTTTAACTCTAAACTAAAAATTTATAATGGCATTCCAAATATGATTTCTTCTGTTCCTGATTTAATCAGATTTAAATATAATGAAAACATAGATTTTATATTTTTATGTAGTCATGGGTTAATTGAATATATGAATAATTATGAAATCTGTAATATAGTTTATAACACTTTAAAAGAGGGAATTTTAAATGATTTAACATTTGAAAAAACCATTGAAAATATTAATACAAAAATTATAAATGAAGCAATAGAAAGAGGAAGTAAAAAAAATTTATCTTTCATTTTTTTAGCAATGAATAATATATATAGAGTTTTTCATGAAAATAAAATTAATAATGTAAATCAATCTTTAGCACGATTAAATATTTTAATAAAAGAACCAGATACTATATCTAGGAATGCTTATATAGAAACATTAGATATTTCTAATCATAAGAAATTTCCTTTTTCTACTTTAATAAATAAATTTTATTCTCCTCCTTCTTCTTTACCTGATCCTAATATTTTTCTTTATTCTATTGAAGAAAATAATGATAATAACAATTCTTTAGATTTAAAAAATACTTTTGAGAAGAATAAAAAAAAAAAAAAAAAATCACTTATAAAACTTTTATGTTTTTTAAATTGTGGAATGGATTAATTATAAATAAGTAAATTTAAAATAAATATTTTCTTAAACTTTAGGGTGTATTAAAATTTTAACTTTAATAATTAGCATAATAATGTAAAAATTTTATTTGTTGAGGTATAATTATTTTATAAATAATATAATATAATATAATCATTATAGAATATTTTATATAAATAATAGTCTGATTAAGAAATATTACAAAAAAATTCTAAACAATATTTTAAAAATATAAATTTTTGTTTTAATTAAAAAAAAATGAATATAAATACAAATTCAACCAATAAAAAAGATTTAAACAATGATTCATTAAATTTACCAGAAACATCATATTACAAAAAGCGTGTTGAAAGAGATTTATTAGATAAGAATTTATATTCATATAAAGACACATTTCGTTGTTTATTTTGTGGTGGAAAAGATTGTAAAAATGAAAATTATTTATTACATCCAACAAAATCTCCAGCAATAGTAGGTTTAAACAGTGATTTAGTGGATGAAAATATATTTGCAAGTCAAAGACCAAGTAATATATTAATAGAAAAATATAATTTAATATCTCAATTTCAAGAAAAAAATATAGGTTTAATTATTAATGTTCAAAGACCAGGTGAACATCCATCTTGTGGTCCTAATGAAGGTTTAGATTTTGAAAGTGGTTTTTCTTATTCTCCTTCTAAATTCGAAATTGAAGGTATTCATGTTAAGTTATGTGGATGGAAAGATATGGATGTTCCTGATTCTCTTTATTTTATGCTTGATATTGTTAAAGAAATGTTTTGGTATATTTATTTTTTAAAAAAAAAAGTTCTGGTTCATTGCCATTCTGGTTATGGAAGAACAGGAATTGTCATTGTTTGTTATAAAATTTTCAGTGAATGTGTTAATGCTGATTTTGCTATTAAGGAAATTAGATTAAAAAGAAAAAAATGTATTCAAAATAAAGATCAATATGAATATTGTGTTAAGTTTTATTTGTTTATTATGAAGTTAAGGGAAAATTTTGGAGAGGAAAAAAAATTAATTGATATTATTTTGAAATATCAAAATGATTTAAATGTAAATAATTATAAATTTAATTATTTTCAATATAATTCTTCAGTTCCTATATTTTTACAATATGCTTTAGATGCTATTCTTGATATTAAAAAAAGAAATAATATTCCTATATCTTCATTATATAATTCACTTAATGGAACAATTGAAATTAAGGAAAATAGTAATGAATATTTGGAACCTATAATTGAAAATATTAACATTGGAAAATGGAATATTTTAAAATCTTGTGATAATATTATTATAATAAGTGAATTAATATATAAATGGCTGAATACAAGTGTTGAATATTGTATAAGTCCTAAAAATATTTTAAAAGTTAAAAAAGATTTATCTAATATTGATAAATGCTTGAAAAGATATGAATTAGAAATTATTTCTTATTTTTGTAATTTTTTTAATGCTTTATTGATTGAAAATGAAAATATAATTAATGAAGAATTTAAACTTATGATTGGAAAATTATCAATTTATTTATTAGGATTTAATATTAATGATGTTAAAAATGATTATAAATTTAAACAATATTCAGAAACATTAATTTCTATTTTTATCAAAGGATTAAATAAAAAAGAAAATTTAATTCCTTCTTTATCAGAAAATTCAAACGATATGGAAGAAAATCAAAATGAAAAAAAAATAAAACAGATTCATGAACTTATTTCTAATTATTTAGAAAATAAAACAGGAAATTTAACAAATGATCTTGAAACATCCCAAAAAACATTAAACAGTATAAGGACAATAGTTAATGTTTTTAATGAACAAAATTTAAAATCATCAAGTAAAATAAGTATAAATGATGAAAAAGAAAAATTTAAAAGATCAGTTTTAGAATCTATATTCTCAGAAAAAGAGATTACAGATAATAAAAATATAGCATCTGAAGAAGAAAGAACTGTTAATAATCTCAATTTAAATTTTAATTTAAATTCAAAGAATCAAAATAATGATAATATTTTTAAAGAAAATCACATAAATGAACAAAAAATTAATTTAAGAACTCCTTGGATAAAAGAAGAAGATTGTTAAAATTATGAATATTTTTTTTGAATTAATAATCTTTTGGAATTATAGATTATTTTGAATTATTTCGATTTTTCCATTCATTAATTATTCTCTTAATTAATTTTTTATTAATTTCTTAATTTATCATTTAAATAAAATGACAAATGTTTTTTGATGTTTCTCTTAAATTTTTATTGGATAATAAGTTCCTAGTTTTTATTATTGTTTATTTTATTAATAATAATTGTCCCACCAAAGATTAAAAATATTTAAAAATTATATAAATTACTTTATTTTAAGTTTATATAATGATTTTTTTACTAAATATTCTATTTAATTTCTTTATTCTATGTTATTAACAATTAATTTATTACAAAAATTTCCACCATCCTTTTCTATATTTAATAATGTTGTTATTATGAAATAATAACATTATCAATAAAGTATCTTCATTAATTTTATTAAGAGTAATAAATTTGGTGTATTTTTTAAAAATCATTAATATATAAAATAATCACTAATTTGGGGATTGGGGATTGGGG
>JAJJLU010000373.1:0-62909 GCA_023807065.1 Isotricha intestinalis
GAAGAATCATCTGTAAATAATTAAAATATAAATAATTATAAATATTATTAGTGATTTTTTTCAATTAATAATGATTATATGAACTAAGATTATTGAATAAATAAAAAAATAGTTAATATATCCTAACTAAAAAAATAAATAATATATAAAATGGATGAAAACCACTTTAAAGAAACAATGAATTTAGTGTGTCTATAAAACATTAAATAGATATCACTTGGTTAATATTATTTCAAAATAAAATTTCCCAATAAATAAATTCATGAATGATATAGGATAACTTCAAATAGGAATTTCTGCCAAAAATTGATAAAATAAACCCTTCAAATTTAAACCTAAATATAGAAGAACAACATTATAATTATTATAGATGTAAATATATGAATTTGAGAAATCTATACAAAAAAAAATATATTTTTAAAGGATTTTATCGAATTCGATATAGATGATATTTTATATATAAATTATCAGATTACTCAAAATGATAATAAATTTAGTTATTCATTGATTAGATTGTATTTTAGCTGTAATGTATAATAAACCATCATATTGTTTATTCTTTAATATGAAAATAATGTTAATTCTTTTATTAAATAAATTGAAAATAATCACATCCAATATTAAAATTAAAAATGAAAAAATTAAAGTTAAAAATAATATTATGGAATAGAATTAGATGGATTCTTCTTGGAATATAAATTAAAGAATAATAATTATAGTTATAATTGAAATTTTTAAAAATATTCATCTATATAAAAAATAAATCATAATTAATTATTTGTTTTACTTCTTATATTCCAATTTTTATTTAAAAATTAATTAAAAAAAGATTTAAAAAAAACTTACAAATTAACCTAATTCACTTTCTGAAATTTTATTTTTGATATTATAATCAATAATTGGTATTATTACTTCTATACTTAATAATTTTTTCATATTTTCAAAAAATAAAAATAATAGTTCATATGTTCGAGAGCATTTTAAAATCCAAATTGGAAAAATATATTCAAATACATAAAATTTAGATCTTTGCCTTTTTTGCATTTCTTGAAAAAAAGATAGGTTAAATTTTTTATTTATTCCAGTATAGTTATTTATGTATATTTGTTTAGGAGGATTTAAAGAATTAAGAATATTAATTTTAGAACTTTTATCTAAATTTTTACCAAAACTAAATTTACAGGCTAAATTACTTTCATAAGTAAATTTCTTTATAATTTTATTTTTTTTAAAATTACCATTTTTTACAAATTCATCGCTTACAATCCTATTCATTAAATCACAAATAAAAGCTTTTTGAGATAAATAAACAGATAAATATTGAAAAATTTTTAAGATAATATCTAAAAATCCTCCAATATTACCTAAAACTTCTTGTATTGTCACATATTTTCTGACATAATGAGTTTCCCTACAATAAAAAGTAATAAATATTTCTGTGAGAGAAGGATTATTTTTTGTATAATCTACATTTACTTTTTTATCAATAATATCAGGATAAATTAATTCAAATTCAAAAAATTTATATAATTTTCTTTTACTATAAAATATCCCTTGATCACTTTCATATACAGAAGGTGAAAAATAATAAAAATACCTTCTCAAATTATCAAAAGAAAGAGAGAAACCATCACTTCTAACAATTTCAATAATAGGATTATATTTATTATAATGATCAACAGAAAAAGAAAGATATAATAGACTTAAATATGTATTTTCAAAATATTTTAAAATTTCATCTTCACTTCTACATATAATATTAGAATCATTTTGACATTTATTTAATGATATTTTTAAAAAACTAAATCCAACAGCAGAATCTCCAAATCTTCCACTTATTTTTAAATTTTGATTTGATTTAACACACATATAATTATTTATATTATAACCTTGTTCATTTAATTTTGTATTGAATTCAATATTTTTACATTCTTCTATTTCAATATTAGTTATTGTTGTTTGTAAAGTATGTTCTCCATTAATATCCACTGGAAAAGTATCTTGCCGTTCAATTTTTAAATTTACTAATGTTGGTTCTAAATTTTTTGTTGTTCCATTTAAATCAGAAAACGAAAGTAATAAAGGAACATTTGAAAAATCTATTGAAGCTTCTCCACCAATTTGAACCATATTAGTGGTTATGGAAAATGAAGTATTATTAAATAATTGAAGAAAATATATTAATGAAACCCCAATTACAATTATGATTGAAAATATGCTAAATAAAAAGCCTAAATTTGTATGATATATTTCTTCTTTTTTATATAAAAGATGAAAATCTACTCCATAAATATTTATTGATTCAAATAATTTATTAATTTTTTTTAAAAATTTTTTAGACATTTTGTTTCTCTCTTTTTTAATAAACAATAAACAATTAATCATCTTCTATTAAAAAAATAAAAATTTATAAAAATACCATTTTATAAATTTAAATAATTGGCCATTTAAAAAGAATAATTGAAAAAAATGTCTTCATTACCTCATCTAATAGAATTAAAAGAAATTCCCAAAGTGATAGAATCAGAAAATGTAGTTCTAATTCCAAAAGGAAATATAAGAGAAGCAATAATTCATGAAGAAAAATTAGATGAACAAAGTGGATAAATTCATGTATATATAACTTCAGTATATCATAATTGTGTAAAAGAATTGAAATTAAAATCAAAAGCAATTTTATAAAATATCAAAGAATGATTTATCAGAAGAAGAATATATGAAAAATACAGATCCTAATTTTGAAAATGAAATAAGTGAAATTAATTTAGAAAAAAATGAAGAACCAGAAAGAAAGATATAAAAAATCCTAAAAAAGATTTATTTTATTCTGCTTTAAGTGTGCATTACTATCATCAACAATTCAAATATCATTTATAATAACAATAACAAAAGAATATCTTAATAAACCTCATTTAATAACAGAAGAACCTGAATTAATAACAATAAGATTATTAGCTTTTTTAACATTAACTTTCAAATTATTGATTGAATTAGGAAACGGAAGAAAAATAGTCACTCATGGAATTTATCAAAGTTTCTTATATATAAATAATAATAAAAGATTATTAATTATATTTATGGGAATAGTACAAATATTTACTACTTTAAGTTGTTAATTTTGTTCAAGTGAATTAATAGTTCAAACTGAAAGTGTCATTAATTGTATTAAAGATTTTTCAACTTTAATTGTTTTAACTGAAATTGATAATTGGATAGGAGATTATTTTTTAAACATCTGTATACAAATGCAAGTTTATACTAGTGATTATGTTTCTCAAATTTATATTTTAAGAAAAAAAGATTATTATAGATATCATTTAAGTGATTTTTGTATTGATGCAACTGTTGTTGGACTTTAATTTTTTCTATTGTTCTTATTTATCAAAATATTATTTTTTTCTCATAAAAAATAAATTTAGGTTTATTTATCTTTTTTTTTATAAATATTAGGTTTTTCAATAATATAATATTAAATTATGTTTTTTAAATATATTTACTTTTAAAATAAAGGTTTAATTTATTTTTTTTTTTAATTTTTTTTAAAATTCACTTAGATATTAATATGTATTTAAATAAAATATTTATTTTTTTCTAATGGAAAACCATAGAATAATAGATTTTGAAGAATTAGAAAATAAAATACAATTAAATATAGATTCTTTTAAATTATATCTTAATTCAGTTGGAGGTCATTCTCTTTTTATTGAAATATCAAGAAAATATTTAATTAAAAGTTCAAACGAAAGTGAAATTAATTTTTATTGTTTTATAAATCAAAATAAAAAAACTTTTCATGCAAATACAATTCCTAATTTTAAAGGGGTTATTAGACAAAAAACAAAATATTTTAAATTAATAGAAAATTATGTTAATCAATGTAAAACTTTTTTTAGAAATTATTTAAATGAAAATAAAATAAATGCAAAAGACATTGATATAGAAAAGGACATTAAATTTAATGAAATATTTAATTCATTTTTAAAAGAAAAAGATATTTATACTATTTATGACTTAAATCCTTCTTTTAAAAAACTAAAAGAAAATTTAAATGGTTTTTCAAAAGAAAAATTAAAATGGATATTATTTTCTTTTGTAAAGTGGAGAGAAAATTTTTTAAAAAATGATTTTTTAGTTTTAGAAAATCTAACATATGAAATG
Organism: Isotricha intestinalis; assembly: GCA_023807065.1. Taxonomy (NCBI): domain Eukaryota; phylum Ciliophora; class Litostomatea; order Vestibuliferida; family Isotrichidae; genus Isotricha; species Isotricha intestinalis. The sequence continues at coordinate 4,159 of JAJJLU010000373.1, forward strand.
CAAAGTCCTGCAATAATTGATATTAAATTAGGTTCTGCAAAAAAATTTTCTAAAGAAAATCATAAAGAAAAAACTTATGAAGGAGCTTCAAATAAAATTGGATGTAGAATTATGGGAATTCAAAAAGGAGAAATTTTTAAAAATAGATATTATACTAGAAATTTAAGTGAAGAATATTTTCAAAAAGAAATTTTTGAATTTTTTAAAGACAAAAAAGAATTAGTTAAAAAAACTTTTGAAGAATCTCAATATTTAATTAAAGAAGTAAAACAATTTGATATGGAATTTAAATATTCTTCTTTATTAATTGCTTATGATGATAAAGATGAAAGTATTAATGCAATAAATTTAATAGATTTTTCCTTTTTTGAAAAAGGAACTAATACTAATGACTCTACTATTAATTTAATCAAATCTATTGAAAATTTTATTGAAATTTTGAAAAAAATAAGATAATAATTTTTCTATTATATATTTTTTTAATATAAATAGGCAATTATGAATTTGCTTTTTTAAAGAATACAAATTTAAAATTTTATTTTATTGTTAATAAAAATGTTTATCTTTTATAAAATAATAAAATTTAAAAACCAATTGAATAATTATTTCAAATTTTAAAGAAAAAGAGAATAATCTATTAATAAACCTAAAAAATATTTTTGGAATATTATATTAAAACCAGATTCCAAAGATTGAAAATTATCAAAATTATATTACAATAATATTTATATTATTTTATATGAAATCATAATTCTTTTATATGCTTAAAGTAAAAAATCTTATTATATAAAAGGTTCAAATTTTATTTAGAAAGATCTATATATTTTTATATGAAATTCTATATTATAAAAATATATGAATAATTTTTTCTTTATTTATTTCAGGGAAATTTTAAATAATAGATTAAAAACCAGTTCTTTATTTTCCTTTTATTCTATCTTTGATTAAATTAATGGTGTGTTTTATTTAAATATTCTTAAATTCTTTTTTTTCATTTCTTGAAAATTTGGGGAAATTATTTTAGAAAAAATAAATAATATTGAGAAACAGAAACATTTGATAAATGATAAATAAATGAACTTGGATATATTGATTTTTTCATTAAAATAAATTATTTCAACTTTATTATTTATATAAAAATTACGATTAATAAATAAGAGATTGCCTTATAATAATATTTTAAAAAAAATGAATTTATAATCTATCATTTTTTTTAAATTAAATATTTTCAAACACTTATTATTTGGTTTTTTTTATAAATATTTCCTTTTTACCTTTTAATTTTGCAATTTTTCATTAATCAAATTAACAAATTAATTATTTGATGATAGATGATAATAATTTTTAATTTTACATATCAAAATTTAATTTTTTAAATTTTGCTTAATTTTAATTTGTAATCCTATCTGTGTCTTTTTGGAAGTTTAAACCTTGTTTTTTTGGAATTTAAAGAAATAATATAATATAAGTTTAATTTCTATTCAATCTAATCAAAAATTTTAAAAAAAAAAAAGGAACTATCAATTATTTATATGCTTATAATAAGGTTAAAATAAATAAAATTGATTTGAAAAAAATATTTCCTTCTTGTTTAAAAGAAATTTTTTTTTAAAAGATTTATTCTCTCATTAAGAAAAATAAAAAAAATAAATTACAAATAAATAAATGAAATATAATATAATATAATATTAAACAACATTCTAAAAAATCCTAAATAAAATGATGTTGGAAAAATCTAAACCACCTCAAAAAAATTTAAAAAAAAAATAAAATCCAAAAAAAAAAAATATATATATAAAAAAAAATGAGCAAAACTGAAATATATGATGAAAAAACAGGAACAAAGCGTTACTGGATATCAAACAAGAACGGAATGCAAGCAGCATTTTTAGAAAGAGGAGCAACAATGACAACATTAACATCTCCAGATAAAGACAATAAATTTGAAAATACAATAATAGAATTAAAAGATTTCAATGAATATTTAAACAATACTCCTTATATGGCCGTAGTTCCTGGAAGATATGCCAATCGTATAGCAAAGGGTAAATTTACAATAGATGGAGTTGAATATAATTTAAATAAAAATGATAATGGTAAAAATCATCTTCATGGTGGAAATGTTGGTTTTGATAAAAAAAATTGGACAATGAAAGAATTAAAAGATAATTCAATTACATTTGAATATTTAAGTCCTGATGGTGAAGAAAATTTCCCTGGTAATTTAAAAGCTACAGTAACTTATACTTTAAATGATGATAATTCTTTAGAAGTAAATTATAAAGCTGAAACTGATAAAAGTACTCATTGTAATTTAAGTCAACATGCATATTTTAATTTAAGTGGTAATTATAAAAATCAAAGTATTGATCATTATCAAGTGAAAATAAATGCAAATGGAATTACAGAAGTAGATGATGAATTAATTCCAACAGGTAAAATATTACCTGTTGAAAATACAGTATATGATTTTAGAGAAAGTAAAAAATTAAGTGATATAAAAGATTATGCTTATGATCATAATTTTTGCTTAAATACAAAAGGAGATAAAGAAATGTTTCAAGCTGCTGAAGTTTATGATAGTGAAAGTGGTAGAGTTATGGAAATATTTACTAATTATCCTGGAATGCAATTTTATACTGCTAATTTCTTAGATGGAAGTAATACTGCTGCTAATGGAAGTAAATGCGGAAAAAAAAGCGCTTTTTGTATGGAAACTCAATTTTATCCTGATTCTCCTAATCATGCTGAATTTCCTAGTACTCTTTTAAAACCTGGTGAAGTTTATGATAGAAAAGCTATTTTTAAATTTTCTGTTAGGAAATAAGATTGGTTTTTATTTAGGGATATTTAAATAAGTATATTTAAGAAAAATTTGGTGTTTTTATTTTTTATTGGGTTAAAAATTTTTTTTTTGGTTTTTCTTTTGGTTTTTTAATTATTATTTTTCAAAAAAGGTATTAAATAAATTTTCTTTAAAGAAAGAAAATTTCTTTTTTTATTTATTAGTTGTTACTCACTTGAATCTTAAAATCATACTTTTTAACTTTAAAACTCAGTTTATTAATCTTTTTTATTAATTAAATATTAGTTTAGTATAAAGGTAGATTTTTTTGATGTAAAAGAAAATAAATCAAAAAAAACCCAATAATTATTTTATTTATCAATAAATACATTTAAAATAAAACTGGGAAAAATTTCTTCCCCATTTTATTTAAATATCTTATTGATTTCAATAATAATAAATTTTTTGAGATTTGAAAGAATAATGAATCAAATTTTTAAATGCCAAAGAAAAACCAAAAATTTTGTAAATTTAATTTAAAACAATTTTTTTCCTCAAAATGAAATTAAATTTAAACAAAAAAAATCTTGAAATTCCCTCCAGGAAAATCTTAAGATTTAACATTATATAAATTAATTTTAATTTAACAAATTATAAAAAGGACTTAAAAAAAGTGTTTAAACATCTTAATTTTAAATCAATAAACCATTATGAATAAAAAAACATATTAAATTAAATTAAATACCATATCCTTGAATAATAAATCTTTTTGAAAAAAATTAAAAAAATTTGATTCAAAAAAATATAAATTTGGAATTAGACCATTTTTAATATTATATTTATATAATGCCAATTAAAAATAATCTCAAACTAGGAAATTTATCATCAACAACTGCTTTATTTTCAATAACATCAACAACAACTCCAAGTAATAAATCATTATTAAGTCATAAAACAAAACGTTCAATATATTCTTTAGATGCTTCTGAATTAGGAAATAGATGTTCAATATGTTTAGAATATGATAAATATTCAAAAGAAAAATGCATTAAATGTAAAAATTGCAATAGTACTTTTCATTATAAATGTTATAAAGATAATTATATTTCAAATGTAACTTCCATTGAAAATACAAATAATTTTATATGTGAAAGATGCAATTTAAATAAAGATAATTTTAATTCTATTCAATGTTATTTATGTGGAGATGAAAAAGGAATTATGAAAAAAATTGATAATGAATTATATTCACATATTTATTGTTTAAAATTTATAAAAGAATTAAATAAGGATAAAACTGAACAATTAAGACAATGGAGATTTAGTTCAAAATGTAAATGTTGTAAAAGTATAATTGATAAAATTCCAGTCATTAAATGTGCTAATAGTAAATGTAAAAATTATTATCATATTAAATGTGCTATTAATTTATCTTTAATTTTTAATATAAATTTTCAAAAAAATTTTTATAATACTGATGATTATGTTAATTTTTATTGTCTTACTCATAATTCTAATATAGTTAAGGCTTATCAAAGTTTTATTTCTGAAAATGATGAAAGTGAAAAAACAAATAACGTTATTGAAAATATTAAAGTTCAAAAAATCAATGATATTCAAACTCCTATTAAAATTGTTGAAAATGATATTAAAAAAAATGGAAATAAAACATTAAAAGATAATTTAAAAGGAAGAGAATATGATAATTTAATAAAAGATAATAATAATTTTATTGAAAATGGAATTTTAAAAGATAATTTAAATATAAAGGAAGATGAAATAAGTAAAAAAGGAAAAATGAGTATTGGAGAATTTTTAATTGAAAATGCTAATAAAAAACCTATTTCAATTATTGAATTAAATAATAAATCAAATGAAAATAAAGATTATTCTCAGAAAGAAAAAAATATTGAAGAAAAAAAAGAAATGAAAAAATTAGAAAAAAAAGAAAAGGTTGAATTATTTAAAATAAAAGTTGAAAAAATTAGTCCAAATGAATCAAAAAATATAAGTAATAATAATTATAAACATGATAAACATGATTTAAAATTAAATAAAGAGGAAATTAATAATGAAAAATCAAAAGATATTAACATAAATGAAGAAAATAAAAATAATATATATATAAAAAATGAAAAAAATATTATTGAAAAATCAAGTGAGTTAAATAATAATTGTGAAAAAGAAAAAAAGATAAAAAAGGATTATAAATGGCATATAAATTTAGGAATTGAAACTATTGATTCTCCTAAAAAATCCGTTAATACAAATATAGATATTTTTGAATTGTTTAATCAAATAAATAAAAATAGCACTCTTCCTTGAAAACTGTTATTAAATGTAATTTTTATTTGGATATTTATCTTTAAAGTTTTATAAATTAATATTTTATTTTATATGAAAGTTTATATTAAAGAATATAAAATAATAAATTATAAATTCACATTTATTTTTTTAAGAGTTTTTTTTTTGTGTATATCAATTAATAGTTATAAAAGAAAAATTTTGAGATTATTATATCTTAATGAAATATTTCTATAGAATATAATTAATCACTCTTAAATTGAACTCAATTCTACCTTTTTTATAAATGTTTATTTTCCACATCTATTATTTATCATATTCTAAATTTTACTTTATTAATAAAATATTTATTTGTTAGAATAAAGTATTTATATAAATGTCATTTTTTAATGAATTTTTTTATGGATGTTATTTTAAAATTATGTTTGAATCAAAATGTTATTATTTAATACATTATTTTTTTATAATGTTGTCTTTCACTATGATAAATTTCATTGAGATTAGGTAAAAATGTATTTTATTTTACAATGTCATGAATCACAATTTTTTCAATTTTTAATTCAAGTTTTAATTGTATTTGAATCTTTTAAATTTAGATTTTAATGATTAATTTTTTTTTGTTTTATTTCTAACTTTTCAACAAATTCATTAAGATACATTTTTTTTTATTTTTCTCATAATTTATTTTCATATAATCTTTTCTTTTATTGTAATTTCTCGATTTATCATTTTCCACATAATTATTTTTATTAAATAAAAACAAAAAAATATTCAAGTCACTATTTAATGCCAAGGAGAAGGATAAATAAAATAATTTTTTTTTATATTTTTTGATTTTCCACTGAAATAAACTACAAATTTTGTTCAATTTTTTTTTGTCATAGTTTTGTTTTATATTTTAGCTATTATGCTACTTTCATTACTCATTTTGTTTTCATTAATTCTATTAAAATTTGATTTATTACTTATATTTAAATTCTCACAATTACCATTATTCCTTTGGGAATTCATAAAATAAATTTAATTAAATAATATAAAAAATATTATTAATATTTTAATTTTTTCATTAGTAAAATTGTATGATTTCTAATATATAAATGATAATTAAATATAACAAAATAAGTTAATTTTATTGAAATTTTAATTTTTTATAATAAAAAACCATTAATTTTTATCAATAAAATTTAATCTTTATTTTCAATATACTCTTCTTCTTCTTCTTCATATTCATTATTTTCTTCATCGTTATCAATATCATTATCACTATTATCATTTCCTTCATAATTCATTGCTAATAAAATATTATCTTTTAACGGTAAATTAGGGTCTAAAGGAAAAGGTTCAGTGTTAAGAAATTTTAAAAAGTTTATAATTTTTTCTTCTGTGATTTCATTATCATTATATCCAAATCTTTTAAAAAAATTTTTAATATAATTTCTTTCTTTTCCTGGTTCACAATCTAATGATAATAACACTTTCATTTTTAAAAATGTTTCACTTAATTTTTCATATTTTTCTTTTTCAGTTTGAATAAAATCAATTTTATTATTATTTTTTTCTTCTTTTGTATTTGATATTACAATTGGTAAATCACTCATTTTTGTTCTTTCTAAAAACTTTTTATAACCATTTGTTTTATTTTTTTCATCTTTTTCAATTGAAAAATGTCTTTCTCTATTTTTTAACATTTCTTTTTGATTATAAAAATTTTTAAAAAAAGTATCACTTAATTTAAAAGGAGTTTTTGTTTTTGAATTATCATTCATTAAGTATTCATTAATGATCTTTTTATTTGTATCATTTATATTATCATTTCCATTTCTTGTTAAATTTGTTTTATTAAATAAAATCTTTTTTGATTTTAATTTCATTTGGTCATAATTTAATGGTTTGATTTTGAATGTATTATATAAACTTAATTGTGGGTTTTCTTCTGTTGAAAAAACATTTTTATTTGAGGATTCATTTAAATTATTTGTTATATTTTTATATTTAATTCTTAGAAAATCAAAATGTCTGTTTGAGAAAATTTTATTTTGTAATGGATTTTCTGAATTTTTTTCTAATGAAAAATCTGTTGCTAGAGGTTTTAAATCTTTTCTTAATATATTATTAAATCCAATTTTTATTTTTGTTAAATCTCTATTTGGAATAATTTTATTTAAATTTATTACTATATTTTGATTTTCAGTATTTATATTTTTAAAATGTTTAGGGATTTTTAATAGTTTTAAAGCTCTTTTAACCTTCTTTCCAGAATCATTATTTTCATTATTTGACATTAGGAAAATCAATAATTTAATTATTTAAAATAATAAAAAATAAAATATTTATCAATTCATATAATAATTTAAAGATTTATTTCATTTAAAATTCATAATAATTAATTTTAAATCATTTTTATCTTACTGATGATATGCTGGGAAGAGAAGTTAAATATGTTTTTTTTATTTAGATAAAATTCATGAAAAAAATATTCGTATTGATATTTTTTATTTCTATTTTTAAATATTTCACTTTTTTTCTGAGTTTTTCGTATTTTTAAAAATTTATCTATTTTTTTAAGTTGTTTATAACTTTTAGTTTAAATGAAAATTTTTTTAACTTTGATTTAATATTCTCATTAGTCGGAAATGGAAAGATTTATTGGAGAAAATAAACAACAAGGTTCATTAAAATCTAAAATTAATTCATATATTGCAAAAAGTTTTAACATATAAAAGAAGATTCATAAATAATTTAACAACGAATTAATAGCAAAAAAACTTTAGAAGAGAAAGAAAACCAATTATATTAGGAAAAGTTCATAAATATTTTAAAATTATTTGAATTAACATTTTTATACTATAAATTATCTAAAGATGTATATATCAAAAAATAAAAAAAAAAAAATAATCAATTAATAAACTCTTTAAATTCCAATTTTTTTTTATACAAAAAATAAAAAATGCAAAAAACTTTATTTGATGAGGAAAAAACCTTGATATTAAAAGATCATAATTGTTTTATTCAACATGTAGAACTTTTAAAAAATGGTGATTTTATAACTTGTTCTGTTGATGGAAAAGCAATAATTTATGATGGAAAAGACAAAAAGTTAAAACTAATAATTAATGAAAATCAATCAATTATTAATTATATTAAACAATTAAAAGACGGTAATATTGTTGTTTCAGGAGATACTGTTTTAATTATTAAATTAGAAAATGATAATACTAATTATCAAATAATTCAAACAATTGATTTCTATGAAGAACAATCTGCAACAGTGGAATTAAATAATGAAAAATTAGTTTTTTCTTATCCATTTTCAATATATGAAAAAATAGATGGGAAATATATTTTTGTTGGGGGTGTTTCAAATATTTACAGTCATTCTTTATTACAAATTAAAGAAAATGAAATTGCCACTCTTTCCATAGAACAATTTTTAATAATTGATTTTATTACCTTTTCTATTAAAAAAGAATATGATTTTAAAGGGAGTTATTGTTTCGATTCAATAAAAAAAGTAAATGAAAAATTAATTGGTATTTGTGGAAAAAAGGAATTTGGAATTTGTTTATATAATATTGAGTCATATCAAAGACAATTATATATTCAACTGGATCCTTTATCTTATATTACAACATTTTTCGTAATAAACAATAATGAGTTATTAATTGCTGAATATTATGATAATTCAAATAATAAAAGAAGTGATATTTCACATTATTTATTCACAAATTCAGAAGAATTAATTTTAAAAAATAAAAAAGAAAAAGCTCACAATCATTATATTGATGCTTTTATTAAATTAAATGATGGAACAATTGTCACGAGTTCTTGGGATCTTACTAGTAAAGTTTGGACCCTTAATGAATGAAAGTTTTGTTCTTAAATTCAAATATATAGTAATTAACTATTTTAATATTAATCATTTTAAAAAGAATATAAATCATTTTTTTCTTGAGTTAATAATGAAATCACTTATTAATGAAATTTACTTTTATTTAACTTTTTAATTTATGTTGAATGAGGAAAGAATATAAAGGATAATCTTAGAGTAATTAAAAGAAATTGCTCAAAATTAAGATATGATATTTATTTTTGAATTATTTTTTTAATTAATATAAAACAAAAAAATCAAAAATAAAAGAAATCCAAAGAGAAGAAGAAAAAAAATTATATTGGGATTTGAAAATATAGCTAATTAAAAGTATTTTAAATAATAATTGTAGAAATGAAAAAGTAAAAACATTCTTTTGAAGGAACATTCATAAAATATATAATTATAATATAAATTATGGAAGTTTGAAAAAATATTTAATTTTATAATTTATTTGTTTTTTATCATTTCATTTAAATCTTTATTTAATTGAATAATTTTTTTGACTTCTCTGTGAATGAACTTTAATTTATTATATAAAATTCCAAAAGGTTTAAAGTCAAAAGTTTCTCTTGATTTTGATATTCCTTCTTCTAAATTTTTAAAAACTTTATCAAAATCATTTTTTTTATATTCTTCTGGTAATTGAGTTAACATTGTAATTAAACTATTAGCATACCATTCAGAAGGGATACTTTCATCGGAAATAAAACTTCCTTTTTTAAAAAATTTAATTAATTCTTTTAAAATATTAATTGTTCCATTAATTGAATCTTTTGAGAAATCATTTATATTTAAGGCTTTATAATTATATAATAAATTTGATAAAAAATTTTGAATTTTAATTACATTATTTTCAACAATTTGTTCTTCTGTTGGATGTTTAATTTCTTCTTTTGTGAAAAATTTTGATTTTGTTAAATTGATTAAGCTTTCTAATTTTTTAATGGAAAAAATTCTAAAATGAATAGTAAAATTTGATAAAGGATTTTTTCTCATATCTTTTATTCTTATTTGTTGTTTTAAATTTGGTACAAATTCATCAGATTCATTTTTAGAAAATTTTCTTTCAAATTCTTTTGATTTTAATGTTTCAAAAAATATTTCAGATAATACAATTAATTGTTCTACATTTACACAAATTACAGGACAATAAAATAATTCATTTGGATTTTCTTCAAGAAAATTATAAGGTATATATTCTTTATTTTTTATTATTTTTTCAATATATGTTGGTAATTTTACATTTACTAAATTTTCTGTGAATTTAAAAAAAGTCGGCATTATATTTAATAAAAAATACCAATTAAAAGGTGTATATTCCATATTATTATTTTTATTTGAAAAAAATTGTAATGATGCCATTTGTTTAATTATTATCATTACTTTTTTAATATTGTTTTTTACATTTTTTGATATTTTCATTGAATAAATATTTCCTTCTAATTCAGGATTTAAAAATATTTTATCAAATAAAATATCAAAGAAAAATTTATTTATTAAAGCATTAACTTCTAATTTTGAATTAAAATTAGGATTTTTTTCTTTATAACAAATTTCAATTAATTTACAAACACATTTAATAGAATAAGGAATTATATCAATATATTTTATAAAATTGTCAAATATTAAATTAATAATTTTTTTAATTAGCATAAAGCTTAATTCATATTGATCTAATAATTTTTCTGAATCATTTTCAGCAAATAATTCATTGATAAAATTTTGAGTTGAAAAAATATCATCATCATTTCCTTCATAACAATTTAATTGCTTTAAACAATAATTTTTCATAATTTCATTATTTTGAAATTTATCCATATTTTTATTTAACTCTTTTTGTCTTAAAGCAATAATATATTTCCCATAAAAAATATTTCTTTCTTCTTTTCTTTGTTGAATATCTTCTTCACTTAAATTTTCTATTTTTTCTATTTTTATATCTTCTTTAAGTGATTCTATATCAAAAAGAAACAAAAAATCAGAATATTTTTCCATTTCTTTTATAACATCAATTAAAATATTTGAAAAATAATCTTTAATATCATTTCTTAAAGTTAATTCTGATAAGAAATAAAATAATTTTGAATTTTCATTTAGAAATTCTTTTTCTAATTTAATACTATCATTTATATTATTTAGAATAGGAATTTCTTTATTTAATAATGCCCAAATTAAAGATAAAATTTCATTTTCTAAAGAATCTATTTCTAAAATATTTGTGTAGAAATAATTCATTATGAAAGGAGATAAAATTTTAATTTGAAATAAATCTGCCTTTTCAATTAAAAATAAAAGATAATTTTGTTTTGAATGAAAAATTTCAAGTAAATCAAAATAAGAATTATGGGCTAATTGAAATTTTCTTATTAATTTAGGTATTTGTAATTTTTCATTATTTAAAGTTGACTTTATCATTTCTACTTGTGTTTTTTTTTGTTCATATAATATTTTACACTCTGATTCTATTTTTTCAATAATTTCTTCTTTTTTCTTAAAAACTATATTTTTAATTTCTTTTATTTACATAATTTTTTCATTGTTGATTCTTTATTTATCATATCTTGTAAATTTTTTAATCTTTCAAAAGAAGCTTCTGACATGAAAAATTAAAAATAAAAAAATATAAAAAACTTTTGAATTCATTTATATAAAATTTTTAATTAATTCAAATATCAATTAAGAAGGTTTCAAATTTATTAATTTAATTTTCCATATTTTTGAAAAAAAATTTTTTTGAAGATAAAACATAAAATAATGTTTCTTCTTTTTCGAATTCTTTTGTGTGATAAAAATTTTTACAAATCTATTTATCAAGATTTTAATTAATTTTTTAATTGTTTATATAGGGAAAAACATTTATTTTTTTTCAAAAATGTTATTAATTTTTTTTCTTTTATTCATTATTTTTTTCAAATCTAAAAATTAAAAACATTTTATGAGAAATATATTTAATTATTATAAAAATACTTTTTTTTAATAAATTTGTTTATACAATATGTCAACAGAAAATCCAAATCATATAAAAAAAAAATTATTTACTAATATTCCTTGTCATTTGAAAAAAAAGAGAAACAGGAAAAAAGGATTAATTTGGACAATTGAAGAAGAATATTTACTCTTTGAAAGTCATTTAATTTTAGGAAATAAATGGAAAGAATATTCATCAATTATTCATTCAAAGTTACTTATATTATATAATATTTTTAGAAGTCCTAAAGAATTAAAAAATCATTTCCATACTTGTATAATAAAAACTGTGAGAAGAATTATTACCAAAAAATTTGATAACAATTTAAAAGATATTATAAGAAGTTTTTATGGTTTTAATTATCTTAAAGATATGTTACATAGATATCCTAATTTAGATGGTGAAAGCTCAAATTATAATTTAAAAAAATTAAATCGAAAAAATTATAAATTTAACCCTAAATTACTTATTAGAAATAAGCAATTATCTTTTGAAATTATTTCTTTATATTGTAGACAATTAACTAATTATCTTTTGAAAAAAGAAGGAATTAAAAATTTTTTAATTTTTATTAATTATGAAAAAGAATTTAACACAAATTTTCTTCCTTGGTTATTTTCAATAATAATTAAATCTAAATTAGTTAGTAATTTAAAAAAATTATTAGATGATAACAATATTAAAATAAATGAAATTGAATCAATTAAAGAATTTTTAGAAGATAATTCTTATTTTATATATTTTAATGAAATATTTTTTAAAGATTGTTAAATTATTTACTGAAAATATTTTTTAATTACTTTATTGAATAATTATATCATTAAAATAAAAAAATAATATATTGATTTTAATACAATAAAATTTAATAAATAATGTGTATATCTAAAATGTTATATGTAAATGATGTGAAAAATAAAAGAGTTAACCATAAAATTTATTTTTAAATTCCTTATAAATAAAGAACTTTTATAATATAGATTTAACTATAAATAAAGCCATAAAAAACCCCTAAAAAAAAATTAAAAAACAAAAAAATAAAAAATAAAAATGGAACCATCAAAAGACTCTGAAATTCCAATAAAACAAGAAGAAATAACTCCAATAAAAGAAGAAGACTTGGATCCAAACCGTCCTATAACATTACCAAACACTGAAAAAATGGAATACAGATATTTAGGAGGAAGTGGACTTCGTGTATCAGTTCTCGGTTACGGAAATTGGGCAAACAATGATAAAGAATCTTTAACATTTGATTCAATAAAATTAGCATTAGAAAATGGAATAAATTTCTTTGATACTGCAGAAGTTTATGGTTATGGAAAAGGAGAAATTTCAATTGGAAATGCATTAAAAAAGTTAAATGTTCCTAGAGAAAAAATTGTTATTTCTACTAAAATATATAAAAGCGGAGAAGATCCTAATGATACTTTTTTAAGTAGAAAACATATTATTGAAGGTGTTAGGAATAGTTTAAAAAAATTAAATGTTGATTACATTGATATATTATATTGCCATAGATATGATATGAGAACTCCACTTGAAGAAACCTGTAGAACTTTAAATTCTTTAATTAAAAAAGGAAAAATCTTTTATTGGGGAACTTCTAATTGGAGTGCAAGTCAAATAATGGAAGCTTATAAAATATGTGAAAAATATAATTTAGAAAAACCAATTTCTGAACAATGTCAATATTCAATGTTAAAAAGAAGAAAAATAGAAAATGAATATAGAGATTTATTTAGTAAATATAAAATGGGAACAACTACTTTTTCTCCTTTATATTCTGGAGTTTTAAGTGGAAAATATTTAAAGGAAATTCCAAGAGATTCTAGATATTTAACTAATAGAGAAGCAACTCCTGTTTTAAAAGTTTATTTTGATAATAAACATTCATGGGATATTAAAATTAATAAAATTATTAATTTAACTAAAAATTTGGATTGTTCCTTAGCTCAATTAGCAATTGCTTGGGTTATTGCTAATAAAGATGTTTCTACTTGTATTTTAGGTGCTACTAAAGTTTCTCAATTAGAAGAAAATTTGAAAGCTTTGGAAGTTTATAAAAAATTGGATAAAGATATTTTACTTGAAATTGAAAAAATTTTAGATAATACTCCAAGAGGAGAAATTGATTATAGAGATTGGAAGGAATTACCTAGTAGAAGAAATATTAATTTAGGAGTTGATTATGTTAAGAATTTACCTTTTAATTAGAATTTTTAAAGGTTTATTAATTGAATTTATTTTTTTTGATATTTAAAAAATTTCTTTTTTTAACATATTTTTTTATATCTGTTTCTGAAAATAAATCATAATATTTAACAAAAAATAAGGAATAATTAATTAAAAATAAAACTGAATATTAATAATAAAATATTATATTAAAAATAAAAAAATAACAAATTAAAGATGAAAAAGAAACAAGATAAAAAACCAGCTAAAAAGCCTCAAGCAAAGAAAGAACCAGAGAAAAAAACAGTTCCAAAACAACCAATAATAAAACCAGAAGAAGAAGAAAAAGAACATCCAGGAGATATACATGAAGAAAAGAAAGAAGAAGAGAAAGAGGAAGAGAAAGAAGAAGAAAATAAACAACCTGAAAAAATAGAAAATATAATTGAATTAAATGAAGCCCAAAAATTTTTAGAAAAAATGAAAGAGAATTATGATATTAATGTTACAAATAATGCAGGAAAAGCATTAGAAGGAATAATGAAAGGCATAAAAGAAGATTATAATAAAAATAAAATTCCATTTGGTCAAAATCAAAAAAATATAGAAAAAATATTGGAAAACAAAGAAAATAAAGTTGATCATCATATTAATAATGAAGAAAAATATATAATAAGTAAAAGAAATTTAAAAAAATTACGTGAATTAAAAATAGAAAAAGAAAATTTAGAAAAAAAAATTCAGAAATTAGAAATTAGAAAGAAAACTCTTGAAGAAGAAGGAAAAATGAATTTAAAAGAAGTTGATAGAAATATTCAAATAAAAGAATTAAGAGACATAAAAGAAAATTTATATGATAATAAATCAAAATTATCTCATATTGAATATTCTATTAAAGATATTTTAGCAGAAGAAAATAATTTAACAAGAGATGAAAAAATAAAAGATTTTTTAAATAATTTTAAAAGAGATCAAGAAATTACAGAAATAAAATCAAAAGATTATTTCAAGAAATATAAAGAAAAAAATGATAAAATAAAACAAAAAGAAAAGCAAATGATAAAATTAGAAGAAAAAGAAAAATTAAAATTATTAGAAAAAGAAAAAAAACAATTAGAATTAATACATGATAAAGCAAAAGAAAGGCAACAAAAAGAAAAAGAAAAAAGAGAAAAGATAAAGAAATTTGCAGAAGAAAAAGAAAAAGAAACTCAAGAAAAATTAAAACAATTACATGAAGAAAAGAAATTTGAAGAGAGATCAAATATGAAAGAAAAAGATTATTTATATAATCAATTTGAAGCTAAATATCAAAAAAATAAAGAAATGGAAATTAATGGAGTTTTAAGTGAAAGAAAGAAAAAATATGCTGAATCAACACTTTCTCATAAAGATTTAAGAGAGTTTACAAGAAATTATGATAAAGATATTCATGAACAAAAAAAAAAACATGAAGAAGATAAACAACAATTAATTTCAGAGTGGAAAACTAGAAATAGACAAATTTCAAAATATAAAACTACTTTATTTCAGTCTTATGATGAAGAAAAAAGAAAATTACAACAAATTGAAGAAGAAAAAATGTTAAAAAGGAAACAATCATATGAGAAAAAAATATGGTATTCAAAAGAAAAAATTATAAGACCTGAAGAATCGGAAAAATTAAGAAAAATAAGAGAAGATAATATAAAAAAAATAACAGAAATACCTAAATTTAAAGATACATTAGTTAAACATAAAAAAGGAGTTTTATTTAAAAAAAGAGATCCTAATAAACCTCCTAAATATAATTGGGAATTAAAATTATCAGAAATTGATGTTAATAATCCTTTAGGAACTTCAGTTGATATTCAAAAAGCAATTAATAAAAAACCTAAAAAATTTTATACTATTGAAAATAAAAATATTAATAAACCTGAAAAAAAAATTAATTATTTAGAAGAATTTATTAAAGAAAGAGCTGAAACTGAAGAAAATTATGATGGAGAAGAAATGATTAAAAAATGGGATAAAATTGTAAATAATAAAAAAAATCCTGTTCAAGTTAATTTAGATAATGTTCAAACTAAAGCTGATTTATTAGAAAGAAAAGCCATTGAAAATGAAAATATACTAAGAATTAATGGAGGAATTGAAAAAAATCCTGATTTAAGTAAAAAAGTTTCAAATTATTTGATTGATTCTATTCATGCTAAATTAAGTATGATTGATAATTTAGGAAAGAAATAAATAATTATATGTATTAATTATGATATTAAATTGTTATATAAAATTTATGAAATATTTGAATAAAATTACTATTAATAAAGTGTGTTTTTGAAAAAAATTTGATAAAAATAAATTATAAACTAACAACTATAACAATAAATCAATTTAATAAAAAATAAGAATCTTATAAAATATTAAAAATTAATATTAGCCAAAGAATATTGAAAAATAATTTTTTTTATCATTTTATTGGTAAATTTCTAGATTTACTTAATTTCATTTTCAAAATAAGATTGAATATTTTTCTGGATTTTTTGCCATTTTGATTATTTGAAGACATTTTCATTAGCATTTAATTTCATTGAATTATTCATTTTCAAGATTAAATCTTCCAATAAATCTTGAATGATATCTTTAAAAGCATACTTTTTCATTATTTTTGTTTCATATATTTTAACATTAAAAAATAAGAAAAAGGACTTTTTGGCTTTATAACTTCATAAAAAATCCTATTTAAAAAGAAATTTTTTCTTTTTTTATTTCTTCATTCATTATATTTTCACATATTATATTCTATTTTTATTAGATATGTTAGACTTGGAAATTTTATTTTCTTGATTTTTATTTTTACATTATTGAATATATTTTTGAAATAAACTCAAAAGAATTACACAATTAAAATTCTTTAATTTTTCCATAAAGTATTGTTTTCTTTTTCAAAATCCTTGTTTTAATCTTCATTTAAAATTATTCTATAACTCAAGTTCTACATTGTTGTATTCATTAAATGAATAATGCTTTTAATTTATTTTTTTCTTTTTCTTATTATATTTCGTCCCTTTCTTTTATGAATTAGTTAAGGTTCAAATAAAGTAATTTTTTGGTCTTTGTAGCCTTCATTTTTGTTTTAATTGTTTTTTTTATGGAATTTATTTTATTTTTTTTGATGTGGTTCATTAAATAAAAACATTTATTTTTAATTGAAAAAATCATTGAATTATTAAAAAAATTTTATTGATAATACCCAAAAGTAATTCAAAATTAATCATCTATTTTTTTAAATATATTTTAATAATCTAAAAGAAAAAAAATTTTGGCAAATATTAGCAATAAATTTTTAGTATAAAGAAGAATCATAGAATAAAATATTACTGTAAATTCTACTAACTAAAATTTTTATAATAAAAATTTTATAGAAAATATATAAATTAAATCATAAACTAATACTTCCTTTATAAAATATTTGATTTCTAATATAACAAATAATAAATTAAATTTTAAAAATGATAAATAAAAAATCTAAAATTCCATTAGGAGATAAATATTTATTATTTCCAAAAGAAAAATTAGGTAAAGGAGCATTTGGAGAAGTATATTTAGGATTAGACAAACAAACAAATAATTATGTAGCAATAAAGATAGAAAATTCAAAAAATAACAATCAATTAATTCAGGAAACATTAATTTTAAAATATCTACAAGGTTGTATAGGAATTCCTCAATTTCATTCATTCATAAAAAATAATAATTACAATTTTCTTATAATAGATTTATTAGGTCCTAATCTTGAATCTCTTTTTGAAAAAATGAATAATCACTTTTCAATTAAGACAATAATATATTTAGGTATAGAAATGATAAATATAATAGAAAATATACATAAAAGACATATAATTCATAGAGACATTAAGCCAGAAAATTTTGTAATTAGTTTAAATAAAAATACAACAAATAATTCAATATATCTAATTGATTTTGGTTTAAGTAAAAGATTTAGAGATCCAAAAACAGGAGAACATATACCTTATAAAGATAATAAATTATTAACTGGAACTGCAAGATTTTCTTCAATTTATACTCATTTAGGAATTGAACAAAGTAGAAGAGATGATTTAGAAGGAATAATTTATACTTTAATTTATTTTTATAAAGGAAATTTACCATGGCAAAATATTAATAATTGTAATGAAAAAATTTTAGAAAAAAAAATTAATATTTCAATTGATAGTTTATGTGAAGGAATGCCTAGTGAATTTAATGATTTATTGTCTTATGTTAGATCTCTTCAATTTGATGAAAAACCTGACTATGAAATGATGAGGAAAAAATTAGTTGATTTACTTAATAAAGAAAAATTATCTATTAATAATATTAATTTTGATTGGATTGAAAAAAACTTATCTAATGATAATTTAAGTACTCTTGATGATGATATATAACAGCAAAATAAGTAGGTAATTTTTAATTTAGTTTTTTGAAAAGTTGGTTTATTGTATCATTTTGGAGATTTAAAATATATATATATTATTCTTAGGATTATTTTATTTTTATAAATTTCTTTTATATTTGATAAATAAACAATAATTTTCAAATTTTGAAACATAGTCAAAAAAAAGAATTTAAATATTATTAATCATTTAAAGAGTTTGTAGAAGCCAAAAAGTTTTTACAAATGTTAATATCATAACAAAAAATAATTATAAAGAAATTTGAATGATTAAGAATTAAACTTTCATTATATTATTTTTAATTTGAATTTTAAATACCTTCTTTACTATAATTTTCTTCATTTTGTTTATTTTACTTAAGTTCCAATTTCAAGATCCTATAAACTTGAATTTGAGGTAATTTAATAATTATTTCTTCCCTATAATTTTTAAAACAAATATAATTACAAACTCAATGTGAATCAAAAGTATTTTCTTTATGAATTAAAATTATAAAATACATTTTCATTAACTATAATTTTTCATTGAACATTCTTAAAACAAATTTTTTCTTCATACTATTTTTAAATATTTTTAATTTTCATGAATTAACTGAATTTTAAATTTGAAATTGGAAAACAAATAAAAACAAAACAAAAAAATTTATTATAAAAATTCTATTTTACTAATTTACAATTGTCTTTTATCAAAAATAATAAAATCATAATATAATAATTTCTATTTTTTCAATTGAAATAAAATATTGAAAAAGAAAAATCTAATATTATATTTAATAAGATAAATTGAAAAGTAGAAAATTGGAAAATTTTTTACATTTTAAAAAAAAAGTTAAATAAAATTATGTTTTTTCAAATTTCATTCTAATAAATATAAAATATAAAAAGCCCACTATAAATTATAAT
Source organism: Isotricha intestinalis (assembly GCA_023807065.1). Classification (NCBI taxonomy): domain Eukaryota; phylum Ciliophora; class Litostomatea; order Vestibuliferida; family Isotrichidae; genus Isotricha; species Isotricha intestinalis. Next base: position 23,597 of record JAJJLU010000373.1, read on the forward strand.
ATTATTTAAAAAATGAATTTAGAAAAATCAAGTGAATATTTTTTCAATCAAAATTCAATTGATTCAAATAATTTAGATTTCTTAGATGAAAAAATATCAGATTTTATATCTAATCCTTCCATCACAACAGAATCAATTCATAATTTTTTTTCAGAACCTGAATTTGGTTATTCTTTTAATAACAATAAATATGATGATATTGACTCTTTTATTCTTTATTTCCAAAACAAATTAAAATCAATTTATTTTAATGATGCAATAGTTGAAATATTAAATATTTTAGAAACTCAATTTCCTAATTTTTTTCAAGTAAATCTTTCTTTTCTTTTTTTTCTTCAAAAATTAAAATTTTTTCAAATGTTAAAACAAGGAAAACAAAAAGAGGCAGATATTTTTTATAATGAAAATTTAATTAGATTATTAAGAGAATCAAGACCAAATCAATGGAAGAAGAAACATAAATTATATTGTTCTATGATAAAAAAACCAAGTATATTCATTAAAATGGATATATTAGAAAAATATTATGGACATTTTCAATATCAATTAGATAATGCTATAAGAAATTATTTAGGAGGAAATAATAAACAAAATACCGTTAAAAATCAAATTGAAGAAGATGAAATAAATACTGATAAAAATAATGATACTGAAGCAAATATAGAAAATGAAAGTACTAAAGATAATTTTTCTGATTTTGAAGATGAAATTCAATTTAAATTATATAATGAGGAAAATCAAGATGAAAAGAAACATCTTATTGATGATGATATTTTTATTAATACTCATAGTAATAATTATATTTTTAATAATAATTTAAATGATAGTACTTTTGAATATAATAAATTATATTTCATTGATGATCAAATGGATTCAAATAGTTCAAATAAAAAAATAAATAATAATATTGCAAGGGAAAATAATAATAGTTCAAATAGTATTATTTCTACTCAAAATTCATTTGAAAGAAAAAGTAAAAAAGTTAAAAAAGAAAATAATGAAGATAGTTTGTTTAAAAAACTTCCTATTTTATCTTCTTTTAAACCTAAATATACAAAAAGAGAAACAATAGATAAAAAAATAATAAGGTCTTTTAAACAATTTATAGTAAATCAATATAATCAAAAATTATTTGATCCAAATACTTCAAAAGATTATTCTTTCTTCTTAATTTTAATAAATAATAATATTCTTCCTCCAATAGATATATATGATGTCAGTTCAAATGAAAAAATATATTTTAAATCTTTTAATGCCAATTTTCTTCTTTGGTTTTTTAGTAAACAAGGAATTAAAGAATTATATAGTAAATTCATTCAAATAGAAGGAACAAACTTTATTGATAATATAACTAAATATTATGAAATTTCAGAAGAAGAAAGACTATCGTTAATCAATTATTTTAACAATTTACCTTTCATTTTTGATATTACATTAGTTAATAATCTTACTAATGGTAAAGAAATCAATCATATTTACAGAAAAAAAAAAACAGACAATAAAAATATTAAAAATTCTAATTATGCTATGAAAAAAAAATTATATAAAACAAGATCTAGGGATTTAGACAATGATGTTCTAAATAAATCTTCAAGTAGTAATGAAGAGTAGAATTTGATTGATAAATATTCCTTTGAATTAATTAATATGAAAAATCTATGAGTAGAGTAAAAATATATGATAATATAATTATAATTATTTGTTTTCTTTAGAGCTTAATCATATTTGTAATACAATAAAATATTGTTTTTAAAAATAATTAATCAAAACATTATTTAAAAATTAAAATCTTTTTTAATTTAATTACAAAATTCTTTTTTTTATTACCATAATTAATTGTTTTTGATATTATTTTGAATGTAGAAAATTAAAAGTAATATTTTAAAATAAAATTGATATAAATAAAATTAATTAAAGAGAAAAACTTAAAAGAATTATTTAAGATTTTATAAAATGATTAAAAAGGTTTAAATACTTGAAATATAATTTAATTTTAAAAATAAATAAATGTTATTCAATTTAAAAAAATATATAAAAATAATATTTTTCTTATTTTTTAGCAATATTTTTTTTCATTCTTTTAGCTGCAATATTAATACCAAGATATTTTTCAATATTATCTAATCTATTCATACATAAATTAATTTGAACAAGTAAATCCATTTTTTCTTTTGTTAATTGAGTTAAATATTTTTGAAGAAGAAGATTTTGAGAATTTAAATCATCATTTAATTTTTCAAAATCTCCAAATAAATTTTTAATTCGATAATAAAGATCATTTTCAGAATTATCAAAAGAATCATCAATATCTTTATGAAGACCTCCAAAATCACCTTTTTGAGATTCAGCATTTTTTCTAACTTCATAAAATTTTTTATTTAATAATTCAATTCTTTTATCTGCAATACTTTCTATTAATCTAAAAGTATAAATTGGATTATCAATTTCATCTCCTAAAATATGAGCAACTTTCATATTTTCTGAAGTATTAAAAATATTTTTATCTGCATCATAAAAGTAATCATGGAATGTTGCCATTTTATTTTTTTTAGTTTCTTTTAAATTATTTATCAGTTATTTATTAATTAAAAATTATTTTTATTTTTATTCTTGATTTTTTTATTTATTTTGAAAAGAATTATTAATTTCTATTAAAAGTTGAGAATAAAAAAAAATGAGTAAAAATAATAGTTTTGATATATTTGAAAACAAAGAAATAAAAATAAAAGAGAAATTATATACTTTATTTTATGAATTAACAAGTGAAATTAAAGAAGCAAAAATTGAAATTGATGAAGAAGATTATGAAGAAAATATAAGAACAACAACTGTTTTTCAAATTATTGAATATATTTATCAAACAATTCAAATTTTAATAAAGAAATATAAAAAAGAAGAGATTAATATTTTTGTTCCTAATAATAATGAAATTAATCAATATGAAAATACTTTAAGATATTATGAAAGTAAACAAAGAAATTTAATTAAAACTCAATTTCAAAATATTTTACATAATGATACACTTGAGTATAAAATTGAAGAATATATGGAAATGGAAGAAGAATTTGAAGAAATGAAAACTAAATTTAAGTATGAAGATGGTAAATTTTTAGAAAATGATAGAAAAGACAATGAAATAATTATAATAAGACAAGAAAATACTAATTTAAAAAAAATAATATCTAATTTAGAAAAAGATATAAATGAAAAAAATAAAATCATAAAAGAAATAGAAGATAAATTTAAAATTACAAAAGAAAAATTAGAAGAAACGGAAAAAGAATTAAATTTATTTTCAAATGTTGATATTAATAATATAAACAATAATTACAATAGTAGTAATACAGGATATAATTTAACAGGAACTTTAAAAAATCAAAATACAAATGATCTAATGACATTTACTAAAAATAATAATTTAACAAAAAATTCTTTTTATTTATGTAAAAATAATATAAGTGAAATTAAAGGGGTTTTTGATATGAAAATTTTTAATTTAAAAAGCACAAAACCTTCACCTCAAAAAAATAAGCATATTCATGAATTATTTGGAAATAATAAACATTTTATTAGCGATTTAAGTATAAGAGGAAGTAAATCAAATACAAATAAAAATAATAGTAATTATAATAGAAATAATTCTATGAATATGTTGCTTGATAAAAAAAAAATGAATTTAATAACAAAATATCTTTCTAATAAAAAAACAACAAAAAGAAATACTAATTCTAATAACAAATTAAGTTATAATAACAATAATAAAGATAATGTACATAAAAATAATACATGTTTGAAAATTATTAAAAAATTACCTTTGAATATTTCTCAAAATGGAAATTTAACAAATCGTTCATCAAAAAATATCAATATTCGAAGAAATAGTGGTTCAACTTCTCAAAACACAAAAAATCAAATTTCAACATCTAAAATTCTTAAAAATAATATTAGTAATATTAGTATGAATTATCATAACAATACTTTCTTTCCAAGTAAACCTTCTATTTCTTTTGCTTCTTCAAGAGGGAATTTTCTAAACTAAAATATATATAATTATCCACTTTCATAATGGTAAAATCAGTAGAAAATTTTATTATTAACTAACAATATATATAAAATATCTTATATATAAGAATGAAATATTTATATAATTTTTTTTATATTTAAATGAATTGTATTATAATATAATTATTTAAATTAAAAAACAATTGTTTACTTTTTTTAGTTATTTAAAAATGAAATCAATTCAATTAAACGCAATAAATAAAGAATTAGAAGAATTAGAAAAAAATAAAGAATTAATTCCAACAACAATAAGAAGATTAAGAGCAGAAGAAATAATGATAGATATAATAATAAAACCTTCTTTATTACAAGAATCACCAATTAAAATTGATAAAGATTTACAATTTTTACTTTATTTAAGAAATAATTATCCAATTAATGCACCAAGATTATATTTTTTAACAAATGATGAAAATTTAAATTTTTATGATGGGAGAGATATTTTAGAAAATGTTATTGGAGAAAGTTGGTCTAATCAATATAAAATTACTTCTATAGTTAATTCAATTCCCAAATTTATAATTGATTTTTTAAAAAATAAAGTAAATAATATTAATAATATAATTGGACAATATTATTTAGATGAAATTTATAATTTAGATATATTAAGAAAATTACCTTATAAATATTTTAATCAAGTTAATGAAATATCAATGATGAATGGAAAAAATGAAATTGAAGAATCTCGTTTCTTGTTTTTAACAGATAATTTTTTTTTATTATTTATAGACACAGGATTATTTAATGTTGGGAATATGAAATTAAGTTTTTGGGCTTATATAAAAAGTTTAGATACAATAAAACAAACAAGAGGAAATAATAATTTATGTGAATTCATTTGGAAATCAAAATATAATAAAACATTCAAATTAAAAATTAGAGCATCAGATAATGATAATATTGTAAATATAATTATGGATAATTTAAAAAAAGAAAATATAGATTATAAATTAACAACAAAAAATTTAGGTCCTAAATCTGGTGAATTACCAAATATTGATATAGAAAAGGTAGAAAAAGATATTATTCATGCTGAAATAAACTTAAAAAACCCAGATAATATAAATGAAGAAAATGTTAATAATATTGTTGAATTATATCAAAAAGCTGTTCAATATTATTCTGCTGTAAATGATAATAAATATGAAGAGTATACTAAAAAAATACAAGATATTATTGCAGATCCTAAATTAGGAGAATTACTTAATAAAGCTATTGAAAATAAAAGAATCAAAGAAAAAGAAAACAAAGAAGATAATATTGAAGAAAAGAAAGAAGAAACCAAAGAAGAAAAAAAAGAAGAAATCAAAGAAGAAAAAAAAGAAGAAATCAAAGAAGAAAAGAGAGAAGAAAAGAAAGAAGAAAAGAAAGAAGAAAAGAAAGAAGAAATCAAAGAAGAAATCAAAGAAGAAAAAAATGAAGAAAAGAAAGAAGAAAAAAATGCAGAAAAGAAAGAAGAAAAAAATGAAGAAAAGAAAGAAGAAAAGAAAGAAGAAAAAAAAGAAGAGATTAAAGATGAAAAAGTTGAACATATAAAAGATATAAAAGAGGAAAAAAAAGAAGAGAATAAACAAGAATTGATAGAACAACATAAAGAAAAAACTCCAGAAGTTAAAAAAGGAGAAACAGTTAAAGTATCAGTCAAAAAAGAAGATTTAAATTTAAATTTTGATGATGATGATGATTAAAATATAAAAACAATTAATTTCAAATTTTGTTATAAAATAACTATTATATTTATTTATATCAAAAAAAATATTAAATATTTATTAAAAGATAAATAAAAAAAATTAAACTAAAAAAATTAAAAAAATTTTTCAATATTATAATAATAATTTAAGTAATTATAGAAAATAAAAAATTAAAAAAAATGGGAAATCAAAATGATAGTTTAAATGATGTAAAGCCAGATAATAATCAACAAAATATTATATATGCAAATCAAAATAATATAAATAAAGCTCAATCAAATCCACCTCAAATTCATCGTCAATTAACAGGAACAAGTCAAAATCCTCAATATCAAAATCAAAATTCATATAATAATTTTAATATTCAAAATAATCCATATAATTTAAACCCTACTAATAATTCTTCTCAAAATTTTATAATGAGAACAAATACCACAAATCAAAAAAAATATAAATATAATTTAAATTCAAAAATGTTAAAAAATGCTTTTTATAATTTTGCAATTGATCATAGTTATTTAAATAAATCTAAATTTAATGATGCTATTGAAAGTTTATTTAATTTTCCAATTCCAGAAATGCATTATACATATTTATTAGAAAAAATATATTATATTATTGATGATTCAGGAGATGAAAAAATTCAAGAAGATGAATTTATGCAATTAAAAAATGTTTTAAGTAGTAGAGATTATAGATTAAAACTTTCTATGATGGCAATGATGACTACAAAAGATAAAAATAGAGATTATATTGATGTAAATGAAATTAAAGATTTTTTTTATAAAAGCTTTGTTCAAGGATATAAACATTTAATTTATCAATGTAAAAAAAGCCAAAATGAATTTATTGCCAAAAATATACCTATTGTTAATCAAAAACAAATTGAATTATGGGCAGAAAAATATGAATCTCAAATTAAAAGTTATATTGATAATGATTTAAGACAAAATAATATTGATCCTTATAAAATAATGGATTTTGAAACTTTTAAAAACTGGATTAATAAAGATCATTCTTTGTATTTACAATATGGACATAAGAATTGTGTTATTGCAACCTCTTTAATTAAATTAGATGAAATTGGATTTGCTCAGTAAAAAGAGGAATTTATTATTCTTATTTTAAAATTGAAAATATATTTTTTTTATTTTATTTTTTATTATGAATTTATAAGTATATTTATTTTGATTAATAAAAATTAATTAATAAAATGTTAGCTTCTGAAAATAAAAAGGAATTTCCAATGGAATGCAAACAAGTGGAATTTATGGATAAATGTATCATTGAAATAAGAGATCAATTAAATACAGTATTGCAAATAATAATAAAAGAAAAAAAAACAAATGACTTAAATCATGATACAATATGCCAAATTTTTAATGAATTTTCAAATGAATGTCAAAAGTTTTCAAATGAACCATCTCATTTATTTTATATAACTCAAATTGTTTTCAGTGAAACAGCTTCAGGACTAAAGCAAGCAAAAGATATTTTTATTAATTTATATAATGAATTATATGTTTATTTACCTGATTTAATAAATGATATTAATGGTCTTAGAAGTAATTTATATGATAATAGTAATAGAATGATGTCTGAAATTGTAGAATTTATTAATGCTCATAAAAATATTCAAGAGAATTATTTGAAAATAAAAGCTAATTTAGATGAAGCACAATTGAATAAAAAAAAAATTGATAGTGATCCTAAATATGCATATAATATTTCTACAAAAGAAAAAGCTGAAAATAAGGTTATTATGTTTTTAAAAGAAATGGAACAAATTTATCCCAAAATTCAGAAGTTTTCAGATTCATTATCAGAAAAAAAAAAAAGATTTAATTCAACAATGAGGGATAATCTTGAATTAATTGTAACTAATACTTTTAAATATCTTGCAAATTTACATCAAGTTTTTTTTCTTTATTCAAAGAATAAATATGATCAATTTAACATGTTATTAGATATTTTTAAAAATCAAAATAATAATATGAAATCAACAAGTATTAATCTTAATGATTATTCAGAAAGAAAATTTGGTGAATTACAGGGAATAAAATATGACGGAATTGATATGATTGATTTAGAAGATGAATTATTAAAAACAAATCCAAATCAATTAATGAATACTGCAAAAAGTATTATTAATTATACAAATGTATTTTTATTATGCATAAGATATAGGAAAAAAGTGATGAAAATTTTTAAAAAAAAATTTCCAAATTTTTTTAAGGAAATAAAAGATAATTATGAGTATATTTTACAAGAAAAGAAAAAATTAATGGAATTTGTATCAAATTTAAAATTAATAGGAGAAGGAACTAAAAAAAGTTGGAATATATTTTTTAGTGTTATAATTGATAAAGAAGTTCATTCTGAAATAAATGAAGTTTTTAAAATAACTGATGAAATCATAACTGAGACAAGAACAGAATATTATTCTTTTTTAAATATTTGGAAAAAATATGAAAAAAAAATAAATGAACACAAAGATAATATAAAGGAATTAGATAATACATTATTTCAAGAAAGAAAATTAAAAGCAAGTCAAAATTTAAATAATTCAAATTCAAAAGTTGGTGAAAAATTAAAAAATAAAGCTGAAAAATTATTAAATATATTAAAAGAAACAACTGAATTTTTAAATAATAATATTCCAAATATAAGAGAGAAAGATTCAAAATTAATAAACAAATTAATTGATTGTTTTTCTAATATAAATAAAATCTATGAAAATGAAATGAATAAATTAATTAATATGACTCAAGAAGAAATAGAAATATCTACTTCACTTGATTTATTTGATGAATGTGTATTCCTTTTTTCAAAGTATTTTCAACAATTTAATATTACAAATTATGAAAGTTTTATGGAAAAAATAAAAATGAAAATTTTACTTAAAACTGATTTCCAAAAAGAAAAAATTGGACAAAGTACTTATGAACAATTAAATGATTTTTCAGGATTAAATAATACAAGTTTTTTTGATAAAAGAGATAATAACAATTCTAAAATTATTTTCAATGATTCTTCTTCATCTATATCAGAGCAAACTAAAGAAAAAGAAATTATGATTGTTAAAGATGATAATGAAATAAACACAGACAAAAATATAGAAAATCCAATTTCTCCAATTTTAAAAACTAAAATTGATTATAATTCAACCAATAATAAAACTAATATTCAACAAAAAAATGAACTTAAAAATCTTGTTGATAATTTAGATAATCAAGAAAATAATAATTCAAATAAAAATAATATTAACAATTCAAATAATTTAATTAATCTTACAGAAGATGAAAATAATATTAAAGAAGATGAATTAAAAGAAAAAGAAGAAAATAAGGAAACTTTAAACAAATTAAAAAATAGACTAAAAGAAAAAAGTAACTCATTAATATTTTCTTTAGAAGATGAAAGTATAGATTTAATAAAACAAGAAAAATTTGAAAATTATTTAGAAAAAAAAAATCCTTATCAAAATTTTAAAGAACCAGAATTAAAAGAATTAAAAGAAAAAGCATTTAATAAAACACTAAGTTCAAAAAAAACAATTCAAAATGAAGAAGGAGAAACAATTATTGATTCTTTTTCATGTGCTTATAAAGATAAAATACTTCTTCAAGGGAAATTAATTTTAACTAATAAAAAAATAGTTTTTGAATCTTTATTTAATCCAAATACATTATTTGGAAAGGGAGGAACAAAATTAATAATTCCTTTAGAAAAAATTAAAAAAGTTAGTAAAAAATCAAATTTAAAAATTTTTCAAAATTCAATTGAAATTGAAACTGACAAAGGAGTTTTATTTTTTACTTCTTTTTTATTCAGAAATCAATGTTATAATTTAATAATGGAGCAATTAAAAAATGTAATAAATGACAAAAAAGATGATGAAGATAAAAAAGAAGAAGAAGAAAATAATTTAGGAGATAAAAATTCAAAATTTACAAAATTAAAATTAAAAAAATCAAAGCAAATAACAAAATTATTACAAGAAATAGATTTTTATAATAGAATAGATAAAATACATAATGAAAGATTAGAATTATTTAATAAAACTTATTATGATCAAAAAGCAGGAATTTTTATACCAATTGATAAATTTCCTCAAAAATATATAGATAATGAACCACTTGAAAATTGTCCTTTAAGTATAGTTTTTACATATTTATGGAATCCTTATACTCCAATTGAAGAATATGAACATAATAAAGGATTTTATGAAAGTATTTTAATTGATAGAAATGATATAGATATTCAATTTAATGATATGAAAGATGATGAAAATAATATTGATAATGTACCACAATATTTCTCTGATAATGAATTTACTTTATCACTTTTATCTAATTTTAATAAAGATGATTTAGATAAATTTATAAAAGAAATTGAAACTTGGAAACACATTTATCAATATACTTATAAATACATTCATCCTATTAAAAAATATTTTATTGGTCCTGATAGAGTTGGTGAAAATGATAATATTAAAATATATTTTATATCACCTAAATTATTAGTTGTTGACTTACTTTCAAAAGGTTCTGATTTTCCATATTGTGATACATTTATTCCAATAACTCAATATAGGTTTGAAACAGAGTTAAAATTTAATGAAAAAAAAGGTAAATTTGAATTTCATACTACTTTTTCATGTTATTTTATTGTTCATATTTTAGCTTCTTCTATGTTTCAAAGTACTTTAGAATCTACAGGTTATTCTCAAGCTCATGATAGTATTAAATTTAATTTTTTTGAAAAAATGAAAACAATTTGTGAAAATCAAAGTGAATTATTTATTGAAATGTTTAATAAAATCTCTGATGAAACTATTCAAAGAAAAATTAATCAAAAAGAAAATTTCATTGAAGGAATTGATGATAATGAGAATGATGATGATGATTTTGATGAAGATGATGAAGATAAAAATGAAATTCAAATTGTTAAACAAGTAGTTTCTTATGATATTAAAGGTGATCCTAATAAATTTAAAAAATTCACAAAAGTTAAAAATGCTTTTGTTAAATATCAAATGTTTTTTATTTTTGGATTTATTTTTTGCTTATTATTTGGGTTAATTTATTTAGGAGTGAAAAAGGGTTTTTTAACTTGGAAAAATTTAAATTTTAATATTGTTTTAAATATATTTATGTTTGGAGTAATTATATATTTAATTTTAAAAAATAAAAAATAATATAGGAAATATAATTAGAAATAATTATATTCAGTATAATAAATTTTTAATGTTTTAATTGAAAAAAAAGAAAATTTATTTTTAATTATTTCATTCTTTTTTTCCATGGATTCAATTTTTGAATATTTGGAATTAAAAATGATAATGATAATATAATTAGTTATTTAAAAAAAGATTAATTATTTGGAGTAATTATTTTTTAATATTTTTAAAATTTTTATGTTAACAAAAAAGTTTAAAGTATTATTAAAAATAAAAAATGTCTCAAAATTTAGAAAAGACATTAAATGATTGGAAAATTAATTTGCATCCAAATATAAACTCAATAATAATAACAATTACTGAAAATAATAATGAAATTATATACCAATCAAGTTTTTCACTCAAATTCATTCAAACATTAAAATTCTTTGAATTAAAAAATTCAATTAATGAAATTATTAATTATATATCAACTTTAATAGACCAAAGAAGCATAAAAATAAATGAAATAGGAGGAAAATTAATTTTAAAATTCAATGACTCAACAAATTTAATTTTAAATAAAAAAGAAGATTTGTCTGAAAAAAATAATGAAATTAAAATAGAAAATATAATTCAAATAAATTCAATAAATGCTCATGAAAGTTGGATAAGATCAGTATCAATATTTCCATCAGGAAATATAATATCAGTCTCTAATGATCAATCAATTAAAATATATGATAATAATTTTAATATTCTTCAAATAATTTCAAATGCTCATGAACATATAATATATTATGTATCTGTAAAAGATGAAAATAATTTTGTCACATGTTCTCTTGATGAAAGTATTAAAACTTGGATAAAAAAAAAAGATAATTTCATTTTAAATCAAAGTATACCAAATGCACATAATGGTTGGGTATATAAAGTACTTTATTGTTCAAATGGAAATTTAATTTCATGTTCATATGATGAAACAGTTAAAATTTGGGAAAATATTAATAATAATTATCAATCTATTTCAACATTAAAACACTCAAATGAAATTTCTTCAATATTATTATTAGAAGATAAAAATATTTTAGTTTCGTCTGGATTAGATGGAACAAAATTATGGAATATAAATAATTATGAAAATTTATCAACAATAAAAGCAATTGGAAATGGAAATAATACTTTAAATAGAATTGATTCTGATAGAATTATTAATGGAGGTTTTAATGGTCATATGTATATTATTTCAATATCTAAAAAAAAAGTAATTCAAGGGATTAAAAATGGTTTTAGATGTTGTGGTATTTGTGTTATTGAAGAAAGAGGAATTTTTTTTATTGGAGGTGATAATAAAGATATTAAAATATATAAAAGTGATAATTATGAATGTATTTTTGTAATTAAAGATGCTCATTTTGATAATATTTATGGATTAACTAAAATAAATAAAAATTGTATTTTATCTTATGGATGTGATAAAATAATTAATGTTTGGTCTTTTTAAAATAATATTTATATATTATTCTTATTGTATTATTTTCGGAAAAATAAATTGAATTATTAAATATAAATTAAAAATTGATATCAAATAATTTACAATACAGATTATCTCCTGAAAAATAATGAAGATTAATTTCCCTTTATTTATTTATTTTTGAAAAGAAATTCAAAAATAGAAATTATTCCTTAAATGAAATTTTTCTATGAATTTTTAAAAATAATTTTGTAAGTGAATAAGATTTTTTGATGAAGTTTCTATATTTTTTTCAATATATCTTTTTACTCTTTGATAAATTAATTTATTAATACTAATATATTATTTTTTTTTAACCTTATAATATACTTATATAATAAAAAAAATTTTAAATTAACATTTTTCTCATGACAGAACAAAATTCATCAAAAGAAATTTTACCATTGTGATTAGAATCAACTTCTGAAATAATTTTTTGTAAACCTTCATGAATATTTTCTTTATCTACAATATTATCTTTGAAAATAGTTTCAATTTCATGATAATCAATTTGATCATTATTATCCTTATCAAAATAACTAAAAGCAAATCTCAAAAATTTTTCATTAAAAAATTCATTTTTATCAACTGCTCCTCTGACAAATTCTTCATATTCAATAATACCATTATGATTCATGTCAATATTATTAAATATTTTTTTACAATCACTTTCTAAATTTTTTCTTTTAATAATATTTTTTAATCCATTATATAAATCTTTTTCATTTATTTTTCCATCACCATTAACATCAATAATACTAAATAATTTACAAGCATTAATAACACTTTTAGTTTGATTAAAATTATGCACTAAATATGCAAGAGCAGTTTCTTGAATAACTGAAACATATTTATAATTAATTAAATTATTAATTAATTTTTCAGTAATAACTTTATTTTCAATATTATTAAATTTTTCCTTACATTTATTTTCTTTAAACCAATTATGCTTTAAAGCCTCTTCAGCACTAATTCTTTTATTAACATCATATTCTAATAATTTTGTAATTAAATCTTTTGCATTTTTTGATATTAAATTCCATGGAGATGTTTTAATATCATAAACTCCTTTTTTAGTAGCTTCAAAAATTTCTTTATTATTATTCCCATTAAAAGGTGGTTTTGAAGTTAAAAATATATATAATAAAACTCCACAAGACCATAAATCACATTTCTCATTATAATTTTTATCAAGAACTTCAGGAGCAATATAATAAGGAGAACCAACTAATAGATTTTCATTTTGATTTTCTTTAAAAATTTTTGCAGTTCCAAAATCAGCAATTTTAACATATAATAAATCTTGATCTTCATTATCTCTTTCCATTATTAATATATTTTCTGGTTTAATATCTCTATGAATTATATTCATTTTATGACAATAATTTAATGCTGATAAAATTTGATATAAAATATATGATGATTTTTTTTCATTAAATGGTCCTTTATAATTTATTTCTTCATATAATTGTCCTCCTGAACATAATTCTGTTATTATACTATAATTTTGGTTATTAATATAAAATGAAAATATTTTTAATACATTAGGATGATCCATTTTAGTTAATATTGATATTTCATTTAATATTTGTTTTTCAGTAAATTTAGGATTTGCTTTTTGAAAATTTTTCATTGCTCTTATTATTCCTGTTAATTTATTTTTTACTTCAAAAACTACTGCAAATGTTCCTTTTCCTAAAAATTTTGTTTTTTTATAATCATCTTCTGGATTTGATTTATGTTTTGAAATTAATACATTATTATTTAAATCTATTAATGCATCAATTTTACCTTCCCTTGCATTATCACCTATTCTTTTAAAATCAGAATTATTTTTTAATGAACTACATGTACCCATTTTATATTTTTTACTTAACAATATTTTTTCTATTAATTTATTCTAAAATTATTAAGTGAAAAATATTTTCAAAAAGTATTTAAAAAATAAAAATATAATTTGAATAATGAAATAGAAATAATTTCTTAAACGATAATAAAATTGTATTATATAATTTCTGAATGAAATCATACATTTATTTTAAAATTTCATATTATAATTAAGCTATATAAATTAATATTATTTTTATGAATTAATTAAATAAGAATATTTATGAATTATTGATGTTTTTAATGAATAATCTCCAGTCATTCTATATTTTTGATAATGGAATTTTGTTGAATTTAATTCTCTTGTTTTTATCTGGAAAATCTGGTTTATTAAATAGTTTTTGTTCTTCCTCATAAAAAGGTTGTTTTAATAATCATATTACTTTAGTATACTTTAATTTTTGAATTGAACTTTAATAACACAAATTGTTTATGATTTTCAATTTTTTTATGATAAATTATTTAATTTAATTATTGTTTTTATAAAAATCTATTAATAATAAAGAATAAATATTTATAAAATATGTTAAAGATTCCATTAAAAAAATGTTTATAAAAATATTGCCCAACACAATGTATAAAAATATTAATATCAAAACATTTTCATAAGAAAAAATATAATATAAATTTTTGATATAATTTCATCAATGAAAAGTAACAGAATTTTCTTTTAAAATTTCATTGTTTTTTAAATTATAAACAAATTTAAACAAATGTCTAGAATTTAATTCCATAAATTTTTGATATTTAAATTGTTCAGGTTTTAAATAATTCCTGATTTCCCAAGGTCCATTTAAATGAAGAGTTCTTCTTCCATCTTTAAAATATCCAATTCTTTCTTTGTCATTATATAATTGAATTCCAATACCATTTTGTTTTCCATTTTCCCAGAAACCAACATAAGCATTTAAATTTCTAAAACTCCAAACGAAAATACCAAAACCTTCTTTAACTTCATTATGATAATTTCCACAATAATATTTTAAATCAGCCCATAAAAATTCACCCCAACCATTAATTAAACCTTCTTTATATTCACCAACATAAACACAATCATTAGAATATTTAGTTAAACCAACTCCATCCATTTTATTATTTTTCCATTCTCCTAAATATAATGTTCCATCAGGCCATCTATAAAGTCCAATACCATTTTTAATTGATTTATTTAATTCTCCTTGATAATAATTATCATCAAACCATACTTCAATTCCTAATTTTTTTACATTATTTTTAAACCATGAATCTCCTATTATTTTCACATTATCTTTATTAAATATTCCAAATCCTTTTGGACAATTATCTATATAATATCCTGAAAATATTGAATTTGATGTTGAATCATAAAATGATGCAATTCCATTTATTTTTGAATCAGTAAAATTTGCTTTTAAAATACTTCCATCTTCCCATTTAATTAATCCAAATCCTTCTTTTCTTCCTTTTGAATTGTTTCTACCATAAAATTTAAATTTTTTTTTTTTAGTTATGAAATTACCCTTTTGTAATGATGATATTTCAGATATTTCATTTATAAATGGTAGAGAAATATCTGTTAATGTTGAAGTTTTTCCAAAACTATAATTTAATTTTTTTAAAGAATCATGAAAATTATTATATGAATGAGTATTCAATATTGTATATTCATCACTTACTTTTAAATCTTTTTCTAATTCAGATTTTTTTATTGTAAAGTTTTCTCCTGCAAATGAACCTGAGAATCTTTTTTCATTATTAATTACTTCTTGATTTGTAGTTTCTATATTTAAATATTTATTACTATCAAATTTTTCAGTATTTTCTATTCTTTTTTCTAAAGTTTTTCTAAAAACTCTTTGAATTTTTTCAACTTGATTATTCAATTCTTTTTCATTTATTATTATTTCTGAATCTATATATTTTTCCTCTTCAGGAAATTTTTTTACTTTTCTTATATTTTTTGAAGAATTTTTTTTACTTACCATTGCAGTTGATATTTGACTTGGTTTATTAATATTGTCTTCATTTTTTTCTATATCTTTTTTTATAATTTCATTTTCAATTATTTTTTCAACTTCAACTGTATTTTTTTCCCTTAATTTTAAATCATTAATATAAATAATTCTACTCAATTTGTCTAAACTTTGTTCATCAGCATTATAATAACAATGCTGGTGAATTATATTTCCCATTTTATATTTTATTTTTTTATTAAAAAAAATTATAATATATAATTGTTGAAACAAAAATAAAAATAAGGTTAAATTATTATGATTTATTTATATAAATATTAAAAAAATTTTTATTCCCTACAATTTATAAATTAATAAAGACAGTTATAAATAAATTTTTTAATTGTTATTGCTTTTATTTATTGGAATAAAAAACCTTAGTTACAATTCCAAAAGCTTTAAAATTATTATCATTAATAATAACATTACTTCCTTCGCATAGATATTCAGGAGAATTTTTAAATTCAAATCTCAATTCAATTTTTTCATTTTTAGAAATAAAAAAAGTTTCATCACCTTTAACTTTGATTCTTCTTTTTTTCTTTTTTTTACTATCATCTTCAAATTCAAAATCAGAAGTTAAAAAACTACTTTTAGAATATTCACTAATTGTAGTATTAGCATCTTCATTACAATTATTTTTTTTATTTTTATCACATAAAATTTTACAAGTTTGTCTAATATGATTAATAATAATAACAGGTTCACATCTATATTTAACTTCTTTAATATTTTCATCACCAATAGACCAAACATCAGCTTTAAATATTTTAATTGCTCTTGGAGTATTATTTATTCCAATTAAACTCATTCCTTTTATAACTTCATTTTCAGAAAAATTATTTCCTGATAAACTTACAGAAGAAAATTGTCCTTCATATGCTATATTTACATTTTGTTTTTTACAATGAATTGTATCTACTGTCAATAATTTAAAATTACCCATTTTATTTGGTCCAAAATAATATTTTTCTCCTTTTTTTATTTTACCTTTACTTACCACTCCTCCTATTATTGTTTTTCCATCTACTATAAAATGTTCATGAACATCAAATTGACTTTGAGGTGAGGATATAAAATTAAATCCTTTATCTTCAAAAGAATTATTTATTAATGGTATTGTTCTTGATAATGTATTTGGTAAGTTACTTATTAGAAATGATAATAAATCTATATTTGTTCCTTTTACATTACTAATTGGAATTATTGGAAGTAAATTTTGATTATTTGAATTTTTAATTTCTGTTAAATATGAAAAAATATCATTTTTATTCTGAATTAATATTGGTTTTAATGAAGGATTTATATGGGAAATTACTTTAATGAAATTATCTAAAAATTTATTAAATTGATTTAATGGATTTTCTACAAATAAATCAATCATTGTAACAATTGCAATCATAGGAATATGAATAGAATTATTTAATGTATATAATATTTTAGTATTATAAGTAGGACCATTTTTAACATCTACAAATAATAAAGCATAATCTATGTAATCAGGAGAAATTAATGATAATGTATTTTTCATTGCTTTTTCACTTCCTCCCATATCATATAAATTTATTAATTTATATGAATTTTTTATCATTTCTGAATTATCTTTTGTGTGAATTCTATTATTATTTTTATCTAAACCAAAAATTAAATGTGATATTGATAAAGTTTTCCCAGAAATAAATTCATGTTGAAATCTAAAATTTAATTTTCTCATTTTTCCATTACCATCATCTAATTCTTCATTAACAATAACACTTAAAGTTGTTGATTTTCCTGAAGATTCTTCTCCAAAAACTCCAATTTTAACTTCATTTTGATGAATAATAATATTATTTTCTTTTTCAGTTAATTCATTTTTAATTTCATTAATTAAAAATTCAAAAAATATTCCAAAAATTCCTTCTTTTGTTTTAATAATATCACAAGTACAATTTAATGATTTTGAAATTGATTTTACATTTGATAAAATATGACTTATTGCTTCTTTATCTGAATCTATGTTATATATTCTTAATTCATAATGACATGAATGATATTGATGAATAGTTTCATCTATTAAAGATTGGAGTTTAGACCATTTAATTTGAGAAAGATCTTTTGCATCTATTTTATGCTGAATAAAATTTTCATTTAAATACTCTGGTTGATCTTTCTCAACCCCTAAAAATAAAAGATGTGTTTCTATTGAATCTATATCAAAGTTGTTTTCCATTCAAAAAAAAATGAATTTTTATTGATATAAATATTAAAAATTAAAAAAATATTATTTTTTTTATTTAAAAATAATAAAAAATAATTATCTAATTTTCCCTTTTACCAAAAAATAAAAAAATAATATATTAATTTATTCATGTAAAATTGAAGTAATTTCTTGTTTAATTGATTATAAAGACTTTCATGAATAGAATTGTTAGTATTTTCAAATAAAACACTTTAATTCTTACCTTTTTTTTCAATTTCAATTAATATCTCTTCAGTATATTTTTAAAGATTAAATTTATAATTTCTTCCATAATCTCAGTCACTAAATTTCCATTAATTCATTTATTTTCTTAATCTTTTTCAACAAGATCTTCATAATTTTCATTATTTTTTCCATTATGTTTATTATTATTTTTTTTCTTCATTATTATCACTAAAATTATAGAATTAATAGAATCAATAGCTTAAACAAAAAATTCTATCTCTATGAGTAAATCTAGTATCAAGAAGAGATTTAGTATTAATATAAGGATTATTATTTTTCTGCTCCAAATTAATTTATATAACCTAAAGCTATAATATTTTTTTTTACAAAATTCTTTGAATCAATTTAAAAAGGTTTTATTTATTAATTCTCCTGAATTGGTATTTGCCATAAATTACTACTTTTCAAACCAACATTTTCACAAATTGAGCTTAAAAATGAATTTGAATCATTTTTTCCTCATGTAAGTAATTCATATATTATAGTAACAATAAATTTATTATAATAAATTTGATAAGTTTAAGTATTTACTTAAAAAAATAATAATAATAAAGAATCAACATTTTATAATCCTTAATTTTGAATTTATTTCTCATTAATCTTAAATTCTTTATATTCTTTATTCACTAAAATTCATTAAGTATTTCATCTAAATTCATCTTATTTTTTTTTCGATAAATTAAATATCATCAGTATTTTGGGATATTTTTAATTCTCTGGTTTTAGAATAAATAAATTTTAATTAATTTTCTTTTATAAAACAGCAAATTTTTTATGTTATAAGATAAATATAATAGAAATTATTCTTAATGTTGGCAAATATATTAGTTTTCCAATTATTAATTAACTCATGAAATAAATTTGACATTAAGTTTAAAGTCATTAATACTAATATTATGAAAAAGAACTAATTTCAGAATGATAATTGATATAATCAACAAATATTTTCTAATATATAAAGGTTGAAAGATTTATTTAAATATTTACTAGATAAAATGAATTTATATTCATTTAAAAATGAACTTAAAAGTGATTTAATAGATTCTTTGTCATATATTTTTAGTTTTATTTTTTTATAATTTATTATTTTTTATTTAAATTTTTATAATTTATATTTTGTGTAATTTTTATTAAATTTATATTCAAAATTTATTTTTTATTTTTTGAATATAAAAAATTAATACTTATTTGGGAATTATTTTATTTATCTTCTCTTTTTTTTCCCAAAAAATCCTTTATATTATCTACTTTATTAGTTTCTTTTATTAAAGATTCAATAATATTTTTCTTTTCTTTCTTTTGAATATTTTCATCATCTTTATAATTTGAAAACATTATTTTATTATCATTAAGATTTCCATTAATATCTTTGTTTATATTGTTATTATTTTGATTATTATTTTTATCTGTATTGATGTTATTGTTATTTAGATTATTATTAATGTTATTAATGTTATTATTATCTTTATTATTATTATTTGGAAGATTAATATTTATTTTATCATCATTTTCTTTATTCATGTTATTGTTTTTAATATTTTGATTACAATTACTAATTTGATTATTATTATGGAAATGATTATGATTAATATTATTAACAATCTCTTTTTTTCCACATTTTTTTTCATTTTCATTTACTTTTGCATTATAAACATTATTAAATTTATAATCCTTCTTCCCAATCATCATATTCCCTTTAGCATTTATAGCATTTCCTCCATTATTTAAATTATTAATTTTATTTTTAATTTCCTTTTTCATTTGATACTCATGAGTATCATAAGGAATTTTAGGTAAATCTTCAGGTTTACACATAATAGGTTCATTTTTCAAAAAAAAATCATGTTGCATAGCATCTTGAACATTAATTCTTTTATTAGGATCTAAAATAAGCATTTTACTTAATAAATCAAAGCAACAATCATCTACTTTCCTATTATCTTCAAAAAATCTTTTTAAAACAAAAGGGAATTCTTTTTTAGGGCAAAATTTATCATAAAGAGGTAATTTAGTAACTCCAGGCCAATTGCTTTCATTAGGAGTTCCACATTTTTCAATTATTTTATAAATTTGATCAATTTCTCTTTTACCTTGAAATAAGGGAAATCCAGTTAATAATTCTGAAAAAACACAACCTACACTCCACATATCAATTGAAGGACCATAATGATTTTCTCCAAATAATAATTCTGGTGCTCTATACCACAATGTTGCTACTCTATTTGTTATTCCTTTTTTTAATGATGGATTTATTATTCTTGCTAAACCAAAATCTCCTATTTTTATTTCTCCTTTATTATTTAATAAAATATTTGCTGTTTTAATATCTCTATGAATTATATTATTCATATGTAAATATTGTAATCCTTCTAATATTTGGTATAGTATACATTTTATACATTGAATTGGATAATTTATTTTTATTTTACTTAAACCACTTATGTTATGTTCCATATATTCAAAAACTAAATATACATTTCCTATCTTTTTGTTTTTTTCTTTTGGCTTTGATGTTACTACTTCAATTAATGATATAATATTTTTGTGATTTAATCTTTTTAATATCATTATTTCTCTTAAAGCTGTTATTGGAAATCCTTCTTTTTCATTTTCCATTAATATTTTTTTTAAGGCATATATTTTTTGATTATTTGGTGATGTTGGGTCCTCTAATTTTGCTTTATATACTTTGCCAAAAGAACCTTCTCCTACTTGATTTATTTTTTTATATATATCTGCATTTCTGGAACTCCATTTATTTAATGGTATATTATTTCTAATAACTTCTTTTTGATGTTGATTATTTTGAAGTTCTTCTTTTTTTACTAAAGTTTCTTTTGGATTTTGATTCTCACTTTCATTTGTACTCATCTTTTTTTGTTGGATTTATCTGAATAATTTATTTTAAATCATTAATTATTTGATTTTTTTATCTTTTTTTTTGATTAATCATTTACCAATATTAATATTCTTAATAATTAATTAAATTTAAATGATCATTAAATAAAAAACAATTAAAAAAATGAAAAAGCAAAAATCTAATTCTAATTTAACAGAAACATTAATGAAAAAAACTCCAAAATTAAATTTATTAGAAATAGAAAAAATTACAAATAATATATTTAAAACAAATTATTATCCAGATAATGAATATGATAATTATATGAATCTAATAATGGAAGTGTTAGTTTTTAATAAAAATTGTCATTTAGTAACAATATTTAAAGATTTTATGATATTAGATTATGTAGATGAATTTTTAAAAAGGATATTATAGGAATTCTGAAAGTAAAGATAGAATTCCTCGTTTTGCAAATTTTTATAAAAATTATTTGAAATTTTTTTGCAAACCAACTTTTTCAGATTTTGAATGTAATGAAATTATACAAGAACATAGTGAAAAAAAGGCGGAATTATATTATAATCAAAATTTCAGAAAAAAAGACAAAAATAATGATAATGATGAAGGATTATTTGAAGATGAAAGTGATACAAATAGTATTCAAGTTTCAAAGTCAAAAATCGAAAAAACAATATTTAATCAAACTATTAAAAAACAAATTGATGAAACTAGTTTAGAAACAATTCAAGCTCAAGATAATAGTCAAGGAACAATAAATTTACAAGGCAATGATTTTATTCCTAATCAAAGTTATTTATATACAAAATATTCAAGTGAAGTTTCATTATTGAATATGATGAATGCGATTAATGGGAAAAAAAAAATTATTAAAAATAAAAAAAATCCACAACCTAAAATTCATCATTATTAAGTAATTCTGGAAATAGTCAAATTAAACATTCTAAGTTATTATCTTATACTTCTTTATGTCAAAGAAAATCTATGCCTGGAATTAATAATAATAAAAATAGTAATTTTAAAGATAGTACTAAAGAAGAAAAAAATAACTTTCATACTAAAAGTCAAATTAATTTTAATTGGAGAAATGGAATAAAAAGTAGAAATCAAAATAATTCTATGTCTAATCAAAATATTCATTCTTTAACTAAAAATGATTCTAAATATAGAACTTATGATATGTTTAATAATAATAATAATAATGGAATTAATCATAAGAAAGGTATTAGTTTATTAAAAACTCAAAATGTTGAAAATTTACTTAGTAAATTACAAAAGAATGTTTATAGAAGTAATATATATTCAATTGATAATTTGGTAAAGGGAAATAAAAATAAAAAAAATATTAGTTCAACTACAAATATTCCATTTTCCAAAAAATCATTGAATAATAATAGTTTAAGAAGGCAAAACAATAGTGGTTCCAAAAATAAAATAAATTCACCTATATCAAATAAAAATTCAATTATATCTAGAAATTCTAAATTTCCAACAAAAAAAATTCCAATAAGTCATACAGTAACAAATTACTCAAATAATAATAATAACAATGATGATATTATGAAAATAACATTAGCCGCATTATTAATTAATAAAAATAATAATTTAAGACAAACAAGTCATAACAGAACAAATAGTAATAATAATAACAATAATAATAAACAAATACAAAACGTTAATATAAATATAAATAACCAAATAAATATTTCAAATAATCAATTTCAAGAAATTTTATCAAGTAAATTAAATAATAAAATAAATCACAATGATAAAATTGATATTAATATAAATAATAATATAAATCATATTTTTGATGATAAGACAAAAAAATTTTCAAGAAATAAAGGAAGAAGAACTGATATAAATACAAATTCAGTTTCTCCTCCTTTTCAATCTGTTAATCAACAAAATTCTGTTTATAGAAGTAGTTCAGGTGTTGATAAAAAAATATTTACTTCTACAATGAATAATTTCCATAATAATAATTTTAAAGCTAAAAGTCCTAGTAGAAATTTAGGAATTATTAATAAAAATATTACCAATAAATTAATTAAATCTATCGAGAAAATTAAAATTAATGAAAATTATTATTTGAAAAATAAAGGTTATTCTGGAAATATTGGTTATAAGAAATTATCTAATAAAAGGGCTTCTTCAAAAAATTAAAAAAATAAAAAAGTTATTTTTTGTTATTATTTCTATAAATTCAAAATAATATTAAATAAAAATATTTTAACAATTCAATAAATACAAAATTATTGTCAAAAAAAATAATTTAAACCTATAAATAAAATAAATCACCAAAAATTAAAATCAAATATAAATAATATAAAAAAGATTCAATTCTCAAATACATAATCCATTCTTTAATTCAATGAATAAAACTCATAATTCTAATAGATTTAATTTATCTAACCATTATTTAAAATATATGAAGAGGAAATAGGAAGAAATTGAATTTTTATTAAAATAATTTTTTTATTATTTAATATAATGGAAAAATATAAAGTTTTTATTATTATTTTACATTTTAATTTAATAAAATAAAAAATATCACAAAACAAATTAAAATAGAGCTAAATTTCAATAATAAATAACGAAAAATAAAACAAAAAATATAAATCCTAAATGAAACAAAAAAAAATATAAATATATATTAAATTGAAAAAATTATTATAACGTCTAACGATTCAAAATTAATATATATGCCTTTAAAAAAATGGAAATCAATTCTATTATTTGGGAAAGATGGAATATTAACAAATCCAAGATAAAACATAAAGCAAAATATGATAAATTTTCAACATGTAAAAAATATCATTTGTTTGGATCTGAGGAAGTGAATTAAATAAAGAAAAAGAACAAATAGTATAATTATTTATAATATTAGATTGAAATTTACTGAAAATGGTTTAATTCATTTGATAAAGAAGGAAAATGATTGCACACAAAAAGAATGAAGCTCAATTATAAGAATATATTGAAAAGAAGTAAACAATTTTTGAAAGAAATAATAATACATCATTTATTTTTTTTAATTTTTGTTTGACTTTAAGAGAATATTAAATATATTTTTTATTTATAATTATTTTATTTAAAAATAAAATTTTCCAAAACAAAAATTGTTTGAAAGACATTAATTTATTAAATCAAAATTGAAAAATAAAATAAATGAAATTATTTTAAAATAATAATAAATAATATATTATAACAATATATATAAAATAATAATGTCACTTTTTTCATTAGAAGAAGAAAAATATAAAAAACATTTTATAAAAGACCACATATTCCCAAATAAAAGTATAAATGAAATTTTAGAAAAAATGTATAAACCTCCAGCAAAATTTATTCAACACTTACTAGAAATAAGGAATGATTATGATATAAAATATGAATTACTATTTGATAATTTAAATAATGAAGGATATCCAAAAGAATGTAAATTTAAATATAGTTGTGTGCATCCAATAGCACCAGAAAGAAAACAATTAATGGGACCAAGTCAATTAAATGTAGATGATGAAATTCATGTTTTTTTAGTTTCTGAAAATAAATTATTTGTTGAATATGTTACTCATCTTTCTGGTTTTATGTTAATGGATACTTTTATTTCAAGAACTTTATATATATTTGAAAAAGTTGATAATGGTACTTCTTTAAATGTTAAATATGATATGGAATTTATTAAAGCTAATTTATTTAAAACTATTATGGAAAATAGTTCTTATAAAGAAAATGAAGAAACTTTTAATGATTTATTTATTCCTGAAATGGATAAATTTTTAACTGGTGGAGAAAAAATTGAAGTTAAAGAAGAAGAATTTGAAGATATTATGGAATATAATTATTGGTTGTTTTATGCTACCTTATAAAATTTTTTTATTTTTTGAAAATTAAATTTAAAACTGCTTTATTTTATATAAATTATGAACAATTATTATTAAAAAAATAAATGTTCTTTCACTATAAATCTGAAAAAAGTTTGAAAAAAAGAATAGATGAATTATCAAATGAAGATGGAAATAATATTTTGTTTTGGATTTAATAATTAAATATAATATAGACTCGTTTAAAATGCAAATTTAGTAAAAATAGAAATAAATTTAATGAATTAACTGGAAATATTAAATAAAAAATACTTTTTAATGCAATTAAATATTTATAGAAATGTAAATGAGCAAAAATTATATAAATTAAGAATTATGAATTATGATAGAGAATATTAACAATAAAAAATTCTAAAGTTAAATCATAAAGAATTTGTAGAAGTTATAATAATTCAGCATTTTTGGGAGTTGAAAGAGAAATAAACAAATAAAAGAAAATTCAATAATAAAATCAGTAAAAAATGATTATCATAAATATCCAGATAATAAAATTGAAATTCCAATAAATAATTTATTATAATAATGGGGATGAAAATAATTATAGAAGTTTTGATTCTATAAATGAGGATAATAATGATTATCTTTATTCTATATTCTTTTTGAATTTATAATAATATTCAAAAATTAAACAAAAACTTTAGATATTTGAAAAAGGAGTTGAAGATAATTAGAAATATTTTGATTAGAGTAAAAATTTAATTTTAGTGGTATAAATAATAATTTATTTATTTTTGAAAATCTATATTTTTTATTTTTTGAAAAATTATAAACACTAATTTTAATAATTTTTAAAATAGTTATTTTTTTGAGAAGTAGTTTAAATGGAAAATGAAAAAATAATAAAAAATGAAATGGCAAAATGTGAAAAAGATATGATAGTTTATTTTACTTCTCATTATAATGAAAAAATAGAAGATAATAAAATTATAATCAATGATAATTTTGAAGTATTGGAAAAAATAGGAGAAGGTTCTTATTGGAAAGTAATTAAAGTAAAAAGAAAATTACTTTCTTCAAAAGGAGAAGTATTAGAAAATAATTATTATGTTTTTAAAAAAGGAGTTTTAAATAAAAAAATAATAAATTTTAATGAAAAAGATAAAGAATGTAGAATAGGAGTAAAAGAATATAAAATTCTAAAAGAAATATGTCATCCAAATATAGCAAGATTATATGAATGTATTATTGATAATACTTTAAATAAAATTATTTTAGTTATGGAATACTGTGATTTAGGATCTTTAATGATTTCAAAAAGAAAAGAAAACACTGAATATTATGAATATAATAATAAAGTTATGAAATATTTATGGAAAAAATATGAAGGAGAAAAGAAAATTCCAGAAAATTTTTCTTATGAATATAATGAACAGAAAGAATTTTTTGAAAAAGTGTCTTATGAAATGTTAATTCAATTAATTTCTGCTTTAAAATATTTAAAAAATAAATTAATAGCTCATTTAGATATTAAACCTGAAAATATTTTAATTAAAACTGTTGATAATGAAGATAATGATAATTTTATGAAATTAAGTGATTTTTCAATTTCAAAAAAAATTCCTTCAGAAAATTCAAAAATTGAATTTTTTGGAGGAACTCCAATTTATAATCCTCCTGAAATTGAAAATGAGGAAGAAATAGATCCTTTTAAATATGATATTTACACTTTAGGAGCAACAATTTTTACTTTTCTATTTAATAAATTTAATTTTTCTGAAATTAAAAATCTTCAAAATGTTATATCCAATCAAAAATTATATAAGATTTTATACATAACTCTTGAACCTGATTTTTCCATCCGTGCTTCAATAAATCAAATTGAAGAAATTATATTGAATTAATAAAATAATTTTGATTATATTTTTCAAATTGTTTTTATGTAAAATAAAATTATTTGTTTATTTTATTTTATTTTATTATAATTAAATAAATATAATACATTTCAAATAACTTAATATTTTATTATAATAGTATAAATATTAAAAAATAATTAATATAATGGACACTGAAAGTTCTTTATGTAATGCCCCGAAAATTCCATTTAGAATTCCTATTAGAAAACCATCTAAACTTAATTTAAATAAATATTCATTATTTAATTCAATAGAAGGTGAAAATGTAATGAATAACAATTTATATCAAGAAAACTCAATTTCCACTGATGTTTCTGAAAATGATGTAAATAAAAATTATGAATCAGACAGTAGTTTTGAAGAGGAAATTGAATGTGATTTAATTAGTATTCTTCAAATATTAAAAGAATAAAAAATTCACTTTTATTCGATAAAAAAATAAATATGTTATTTATAATTAATTTGTACTTAACAATTGATTTAGATCTTATAAAGAAATAAAAAAGTATAATTAAAGGTTATTTAGTTATGTATGGAAATTTATATAATTTTAATATTAATTTGTTAAAAAGAATAATACAAAAAACTGAAAAAAAATATATTTCATTTTGCCCAATCTGAGAAAAAAAATAGATTCTATATTAGAAATATTTAAAGAGCATTTTTGTTCTATATCCTTGAATAAAGAAAAATTGTTTAACTCTTTGATTTCTTAAAATAAATATAATATTTCCTTTAAAAACAAGATTTTGAATTAGAAAACTTCTCACTATCACACACACTAAATTATTTTATTTTCTTTTATAATTTTTTTCATGGTTTGAAATAATCAAATAAACTTTAATTTTTAAAATTTTTTTGAGTCAAATACTTTTTGCCTCCATAATTAATATTTAAAATGAAATTAATAAAATTATTATTTAATTTCAATGGATGACGTCAATGAAAAACAGAGTGTAATAGAAGCAATAAATAAAAGATATCCAGAATTAGAAAATTGGTTAAACAGACCAAATTGGAAAGATTATGACAAAGATGATAAAATAGGATATAAAGCATGGTATTGTGATGAAGAAGGAACAGGTTTTAGAAGTATAAAATCTCAAATAATCATAAAAAAATCAATGAATGAAATATTTGATTATGTTGCAGATATAAACAATAAACCTAAATATGATCATTCTTTAGATCACTGTAAAATAGTAAATAAATTTGATGAAAATTATAGAATTGATTATTATAATTATAAAGGAGCTTTTCTTATTTCAAATAGAGATTTTTATGTTGCTGTTTATTATAAAAGAGGAGATGATTTTTCTGAAATGTTTTGTACTAATTATTCTAACCCTAAATATCCAGAAATCAAAAAAGTTGTTAGAGCTGAATTAATTTATGCTGGATTCCAATATAAAAAAGTAGAAGAAGGAATACTTGTCACTTATTATACTCAAGGAGATATGAAATTAAATCAAATGCTTGTTAATACTACTCTCTCAGAAGTTGCTAAACAAGTTGTTTATCTTAAGAAACTTTTGGAATCTTAATTTTGTTATAGAATAATAACACATTTTTTAAACTTATAATAATTTTCTTTAAAAATTTTTACTTTATATTATGAAATATATGAAAACATATATTTTTAAAATATTTATATTAAAAAAAATAAAAAAATTTAAAAACTTAAAAAAATCCAAAAAAACAAATCCTACCTTAAAAAAATAATAATCAAAAAAAAATTAAAACAAAACGAAGAAAAAAATTATAAAAACGGAAATCATAAAATTTAATAAATAAAAAAAAAAATGAATCCATTCTTTAGACCACCACCAATGATGGGACCAAGACCTTATATGGGACCTCCTCCAATGATGAGACCTCCTCCAATGATGGGCCCTCCTCCAATGATGGGACCAAGACCTTTTATGGGACCTCCTCCAATGATGGGACCAAGGCCTTTTATGGGACCTCCTCCGATGGGACCTAGGTTTTTTTAAATAAATATTATTAGAGATTATATATGTATATTATAATTTTACTTTTCTTCTTAATTTTGTTGGATTTTTTGAAATTTTTTTTTATCTTTTGTTTTTTTCTTGTTTTTTATGTGTATTGGGATTTTATAAGAATTTATTAGGAAATAAATGATAATGGTTTTTTATTTAAGATACTTTTATGGAATATTTTATATTATTTTTAATTTTTATTTAGATTATTATTTAACTAATAATTATTGATCACGTATTTGATTTTATAAAATCAGTATATATCAAAAAATTTTTTTTTGTATTTCTTTTGTAAAATTATTTAATCTTTCAGAATTTATATGTATTGTTTCAATACTTATATTTATATAAATTTCTTCAATTAATTTCCTTAATAGATATAAGTTAGAATTCTTTTTTATTAATAATTTTGGAATAAAATATTCGATATTTTTTAACTTAAAATTATTCTCATTAACTTTATTCAGAAATTTCTTCCAATACTTTTTATTAAGTTTATCACTTGGAATTAGAGTAGTTTGCTTCTTAAAAATGATTAATTTATTTGGGGTATTAATAGGAAAATTCTTTTGAAAAATTCTTTGATTTTTTTCTGAACATAATAAGGTTTTACTCTTTAACTCAGAATAAGATATATTTCTCTTTTCATTATCTATTCTTTTTAAATCATTAAAATTATTTTTATATATATGATTTTTTTGATGTTTAATTTGAAAAAAAACATTATTAACAATATCTAACATTTTAAATTTTCTAATAAAAAATTGTAAAATTAATGTTAAAATTTCATATACTAATTTTATCCAAGTAGTAATATTTGCCAATATATCTTTAATTTTATAATATTCTCTTTTATAAATAAAAGTATCTTCAGTTGAAAATAATGTTAAGGAAAACAAAGTTTGAGACGAATTATTTTCATTTACATGTAAAAGTTCAAAATCAGAATTTTTATAATTATATTGATAAAAATTATATATAGTTTTATTCTTAAAAATTAATCCATTATCAGATTCATATTTTACTTTTGTATAAGAAATATAATAAGATTTAATAAGAAAAGGAGAAACAGGAAAAAATTCTGCTTTTTTTTTTAATTTAATTGGATTTGAATAATCATAATTATCAATTATTTTTTCTAAAAAACCAATAACAATAAAACTATTATTTAATTTGTTATAAATTTCTTCCTCAGAATCGCATAGAGAATTAACTTTTTGATTACAAGTCTTTATTTCTAAATTTAAATTACTATAATTTATATCTCCATAATGTCCTCTAATTTTCAAACTTTTATTGTATGAAATACATAAAAAATTATAGGTATTAGGTGAATTATCAAAATAATTTATATATCTAATAAATTTTTCATCATTATGACATTTAATGAGTGAAATCTTAGTTTTATTATGAAAATATTTCATATGTTTTGGATCATTATTTCTCTCTTCATATGTTAATTCTAAAGTAAATAATTTTGGATTTTGTTCAATAAATTGACCTTTACTATTAACAAATCCAACTAAAATCAGTTCTTCATTTAATCTAAATTCTTCATTATTATTTATTTCAGTACTTTGTGAAAAATGAAAATACTCTCTTTTTAAAATAGTATTGAAAAATATGAAAATTATAAAAAAAAATATTAAAAACGAAATTATACCAAAAATTGAGCCAAAATTTGAATGGTAAACTTTTTCTTTTTTAAACCTTAAAGAAAATGGTATTGAATAAATATCTAAATTTAAATATAATTCATTCATGAATGACATTTATTTTCTGATTAATATAATAAAATAATGTTATAATAAATTAAGATATTAAAATTCTTTTTATACACTTCTACTATCTATTAATTTTATTATTCAAAAAAATAGAAATTAGATTACATCTTCTTTTAACTCAAATATAATTGTTGTTAAACTTTTAAATGGAAATATTTCATTATTAGATTTTTATTTATCATTTCAAAATATGAATTGTGATAGTTTGATTGGGAAATAAATTCTCAAAAAAAATAAAAATTTTTCTCAAAATTCTTCTTAAATGGATTAAACTAAAAAATGAAAATTAAAGAAAAAAATACTCTTCTTTTTTGAATTAGTTAATAATTGTTCAATAATATAAAATATGAATTTCAATTTTTGAGATTTTTAAAATTATTATATATAATAAAAAATTTATCAAATCTTCAAAATTTATCTTTTATGAATTTTTCTTTTTGAAATAAGTAAATGAAAATGTGAAATTAAATAAAAAAAGTAATGATATAGTATTATAAATTAGAATCTTTAGGAAGATAAATAAAATGAAATTTTTTTTTCCAATAGAATTAGATTAGGTTATCAATTATTAATTCAATTTTATATTTTAATCAATAATTTAAATTTAGTAAATAAAGATTGTAACACTGATAATATTATTCTATTATTATCTTACAATAATTTTTATTCAAAACATACAATATTTATATGTTTTTAATGAAATTTAAAAAATACTTTTTATAATTCATATTCAAAAAATTTTGTTCTCTAAGCAAAAAAGAAAGATTATTTAAATTTAATTTATTTTAAGATTCAGGCTTTTCTATAATAATTAATATTAATTTATTGCAAATAATTGTAAATAATATATATTTTTAATTTTATTTTTTATTTGTATGTTGAATTTTCATTGCTTATATTTAAATTTTAAAAATTATAATAAATTTATTAAAACCTATATTTATCTTTCAAATATATTTATATCGAATAACATGATATATTTTATTAAAGAAAATATTATTCAATTGTATCATATTTTTGTGAATTAATTTTATTATTTCTTGAAAATTTAAAGATTTTATTATTTTTAATTTTTAATTTAATCCTATCATTTATTTTCAATTTGTTTTTTAATTGTTTTTGAATGAAATGATGCTCATGATTTAAATTAGTAGGGTAATTATTTATAAATTTTAAAATACATTTTTCATTGATTCCAGTATTATTATGTTTATGATGTTGTTCAAATTCTAAACTTTTTAAATTCAATTTTTTTAATTTTTTTTTTTCTAATTGTTTGATTTTAAAATCATTAAAAATAGTATCAAAAGGATTTTCAAATAATTCTTTATTAATTTTTGATATAACTTCTCTTTTTCTTTGTGTTAAAGGAATTCTTTTTATTTGAGAAGTCTCAGGAGCTAAATAAGGTAATTCTAAAGCCCTAATTTCATGATAAGAATTTAT
The DNA here is from genome assembly GCA_023807065.1 of Isotricha intestinalis. Taxonomy (NCBI): domain Eukaryota; phylum Ciliophora; class Litostomatea; order Vestibuliferida; family Isotrichidae; genus Isotricha; species Isotricha intestinalis. The sequence continues at coordinate 56,205 of JAJJLU010000373.1, forward strand.
AAAAGAAGAATTATTTCTTAATATTTCATTTTGAAATGGAATTTTATATTTTGTTTCACTTTTTGAATTTGTTTTTTCTTTAATTAATATTTTATCTAATAAATTTTCCTTTTTTTTAATTGGTAATAAATATTTCAAACTTTTTGGATGGGTTATAACTGAATTTTTCGTTGCTGTTTAAAAATAAATTAAAATTAAATTGTTAATTTGAAATTAGTCTTAATGGGAATAAAAATTTTATGTTTTTTTTTTATTTAAATAAATATATATGTTATTTCCATAATTTTAGAAAATAATTGAAATATAATATAAAACTTATTTTTTAATAAAAATAAAAAAATGAAAGATGATTTTTGTGTATCATTAAAAAAAATACTAGATAACACAGATTATAAAGAAGATATAAATCATTTTAAAGAAGATATCCATAATTTAAATAATTTAATTGAAAAAGGATTATGCTTTTTATCTCCAATTAAATTAAATGAAAATGCTCTCAATAAAACAAATAATTTAAACAACGAGTCTGAAATAAAAGAAAAATCAAATAAAAAAAAAAAGAAATATATACTACATTCATATTCAATAAAAAGAAAAATTTTAAAAGAATCAGAATTATATACAATAAAAGAATTAGTATTAAAATATAAAATTCCATATTCAACAATTTCAAGATGGGTTGTGAAAGGAATTGGAAAAAAGACAAGTATTCAAAAAATAAATAAAATTATTCCTAAAAAAAGGTTAAAAAGAATTAAAAATTTAAGTAATGAAACAATTGATAGAGCTTTAGAAATATATAATAAATATCCTCCTGGTACTATAACAAGAAGTTTTTTTAGAAGAGAAGTTTTGAAAATTGCTGAAGAACAAAATTTTCAAGCTTCTTATGGTTGGTTAGCAAGATTTGAAAAAAAAAATGATTTAAAGTTTTTAATGAAAAAAAACAAAAATTAAGAAAAATATTTATATATTTATATATTTTATATGGTAAAAATATTAAATTATTATTTTTAATTTTTAGGGTTTTAATTACAATTATTTTTTCAAAAATTTATTAAATATTTTGAGCATTAATAATAAAATTATTTGAATTATATAAATTTTTTGATAATTTTCTATTATCATCTAAACCTAAATCTTTTTTTAACATAAACACTTGTTTAAATGCAGGAATTACTGCTGATGACATTTCTTTATGAAGTAATTTTAAATTTGCTTTAAAATTATATTTGGGAGAACTTTGTTTATTTATTTTATCAATTGTATCAAATATAGGATACATTATACTTTGAGGATTATTTAATATTTTACTTTTCTTTGTAAATTTTGGTTTTGTTTTTATATTTATATTTATATTTGGTAAATCACTTTTTATTCTAAAAGTATTAAAACTTTTTTTATTTAATTTTTTTGAAATATTTGATAATGTTTGAAAATTCTTATCTAATGAATTCTTTGATAATTTGTCTTTTATTTTTTTTGATATTAAAATTATTGATAAATCTTTATTTGTCTTATTTATATTTGAATGTGATTTTTCTTTTGACTTTTCTTGAGAAAATTCAATTGTTTTAAGTAAGTGTTTATTTATTGAGTAATTAGATAAAGTTTCATTTTTTCTATAAGAATCTAAATATGTTTTTGTGTTTTCTAAAAATTCAGGTTTTTTAAGATTAATATAAGTTCTTTTATTTCTATAACTATCACTGTTATATGAAGAAATTGTAAATTCAAAAGGAATATTTTTATTATAATTTAAAAAATTATTAGAAAAAGACATTTTCTTTAATATTAAAAAATATCATGATAATTATTTATTTTTTGATAACATAAATCAAAATAATATATTAAATGATGATAAAAAAAAGTAAGAAAACAAGTATATTTACAATATAAAAAATAATTAAAAACCCCTAAAATAATATAAATTAACAAATAAAAATCATAATTTTTATAAAAAATGAGCAAGGAATCGGACGATGAACTAGATTTTACTGAGGAAGATTTATCAAAACTAAAAATCTTATCAGACTTCCTTTTTTTTGATCAATATAAGAATGTAGCATCATATCCTCGTTTCCAGCAATGTTTCGCACCATTTGCAAAAGAAAGAAAAATGAAGCTTTTTCCAATATTCAAGGAATTATGTGGAGAAAAGAGAAAATATGTAACATTAGGTCGTTTAATTCAATCATTAATAAATTCAAGAAATTCTGAAGAAAATGAAACTAAAGAGTTTTTTGATATGTTATTAAATGAAGATATGATAAAAGAAGATCAGGAAGAAACAGGACCAGAATATGAACATGCAATTCATTATTCAACAAGACAAGGAAAATTACGTCATTTTATATCTAAAATATGTGTAATCACAGATGAATCTGGAGAAATAATAAAAGGATTAAGAATATATTATGATGATTTTTTTAAAAATGATTTATTTTTAAATAAAAGAGGAGAAAATTATAAAATTGCATTAGAAATGACATTAAATGGAGATTTAACAAAAGGTCAAATTGATGGTTTTCCAGATATGAATACAAAAGATGGTATAACACATATATATGGAACATATACTGATCATATAACTTTTATAGGATTTAAAGCAAGATCTGGTAAAACATATTTTTATGGAAAACCTGAAGGAAAACCTTTTATTTATGGTGCTATTGGTAAACATATGAAAACTATATCTTGTCAAGTTAATGAAGGTAAATTATGTGCTATTGAACCTGGATTTGTTGATGTTGTTAGAAAAAATACATATGTTGATAAAACTATGGATGATGTTGATGAATTATTAAATGATTGTAATGAATGTGTTTTAGAAGAAAGTTCTTTAGAAAAAATTAAAGATCCTGATGAATTAGATAAAAATATTAAAACTCCTTGTATACCTGATGATTATTTTTTTGATAAAAATTATGATGATCCAATTAAAGGAACTGATATTAAAGAAATTTTAGAAGGAATGGAAGATGATGATCCAGCTATTGCAAAAAAGGAAAAAAAAGAAGAATTTGAATTTGATGAAGATAAATTACTTGAAGAAGCAGAAATGTTTTCTAAATATAAAAATTTAAGAGAAAATTTAGAAAAAGAAAAAGAAGATATGGTGTTAAATGGTGATTTTGATGTTCCTGTAGAAGATCCAAATGGAAATTATGAAAGTGGAGATCCTACTTCAAATTTAAAAGGTGCTACTCCTAAAACTTTTATTAATAATCCTATTAATTATGATAATTTAGTTGATGATTTTGGAAATATGATTGAAAAGGATTTTCCAAAAGAAGAAGTTAAAAAAGTTGAAGAAGAAGAAAAAGAAGAAAATTGGCAAAGTATTATTGAAGGGAAATTAAAAGGAAGAGTTATTGTTCCAAATAAAAAAGAAGATATTGTTAAATTTTTCCATGATATTAAACAAAGTTATTTTACTACTCCAATTGACAAAATTTCTGATGATGAAGAAGCTCAATTAATAAATAATATTAATCCTGAAATCAAAGAAAAATTAAAATCAATGAGTAAAAAAGCAAAAGAAACAGTGAAAAAAAAAGAAAAAAGAGTACAAGAAAATTGGGTTAAATTAACTAGGAAATATCCTTTACTTAATGGAGTATTTTTAATACAAACAATAGGTAGTGTTATTAAAGCAATTAATGTTATGAAAAATAAGAAAAAAACTGATGAAATGACTCAAGAAGAAAAAGTAAGAATATATAGAATGCTAAAAATAAATCGTCCTATTGTTAAAATGTTATCTAAAGCTCATATGGAAAGTTTAAGAAGAAAACAAGAAGAAGAAGAATTAGAAAAGCAAAAAGAAGATTTAATTAATGATGAATTACCTGATCCTAATGAATTAAGTGCAATTGAAAAAAATAGACAAAAAGAAATTAATGATAAAGCTGATAATGCTTTTAAAGTTAAACCTAAAGTTTTAAATAATTCTGATTTACCTAAAATTGAATCTAAATTAAAAAAATTATATGAAATGAAAGAAAAAGAAGGTGATAAAGAAGATAAAGCAAAAAATCAAATTTTAGATGATTATATTGAAGAACTTCAAAGAGATAAAAATGCAATATTAGATTCATTAGGAAAAAAAGCAAGTAAAAAAATATTAGAAAAAATTCAAACTAAATTTTCTGATTTACAGCAAAAATATGAGAAAGAAAGAAAAATATTAGAATTAGCAGATATAAAAAAATTAAAAAAAAAGAAAGAATCAGATGCTGAAGCATTTATCAAAAAAGTAAAATCAAAATTAGTTTCATTAAAGGAAAAAGATATACCTTCAGATATAAAAATATTTAAAAATCAAAAAATTCCAAAAGACAAAATTTTTTTTGATGATGAATTTAAACCATTAAAAGAGAGTTTATGCCCATTAAAAGAAAATGGAGAATGGAAAATTCCAGAAGGATTAATAAAAAAAGATTTAAAAGGATGGGAAAATTTTAAATGGACTCCAGCAGAGCAAATATTACAAACAGATAATTTTCAAGTTATAAATCAATCAATAAAGCCAGAAAATATAATTCAAGGAGATTTAGGAAATTGTTATTTTTTAACAGCAATAGCAGCATTATGTAAGCATCAAAATCTAATAGAAAAATTATTTGTAATAAAAGAAAAATCAAAAGAACATTGTTATGGAGTATATATTAAAATAAGTGGAATATGGAGATTAGTATTATTAGATGATTTTATTCCCTTTTTTACTGATTCTGAAGGTCATAAAAGATTTGTTTTTTCAAGTTCATATAATCCAGAATTATGGGTTGCTTTAATTGAAAAAACTTGGGCTAAAATATCTGGTTGTTATGCACTTGCAATAGAAGGTTCCACTGCAGAAGTTTTTGATGCTTTTTCTGATGGAACTACTGAAACTTTCAATGTATTTGAAGATGAAAAAGATGAAATATATGATATATTTAAAAATGGATATGAAGATAATGATTGTATGACTGTCAAAGCCAGTGATGATCCTTCTATTTGTGATGATGGATTAGTTCCTAGAAGAAATTATCTTGTTGAAGAAGTTAAAGAAACTCCCAAAGGAGATAAATTAATTAGATTAAGAAATTTATGGGGAAATGGAGATGAATGGAATGGAAATTGGAGTAATCAAAGTAAGAAATGGACTAATAAACTTGCTGAGGAATTTAATGTTAATGAAGAAAATGCTTTAAATGAAGGTAAATTTTGGATTTCTCTTGATGATTTTGTAAAATATTTTAAAGAAATAACTATTTGTCATATTAATGAAGATTATGAAAATGTTAATATTAAAGTTCATAAAGAAGATGTTACTAATGATGATTCTCCTCATGTAACTAAAATGATTGTTCATAATGATGATAGTACAGTATATGTAAAATTAAATGAAAAAAGTACAAGAGTTCCAATGAAAGATGGTACAATATCTAAGCCTGCTTTAAATTATATAATAATAACTGATTCTGATGGTAATTTTATTTCTGGTTCTCATATTGAAAATGCATATAATGCAACTATGGCAAATGTAAATAAAGGAACTTATTTTATTTTAACTGATGAAAATCATAGATTTATTACTAAAAATCAATCTTATGTAATTAATGTTTCTAGTAATGAAAAAGTTGATTTAGAAGAAGATGAAAAGATTGATGGAAAAGAATTATTACGAAGTGCTGTTACTGATTATATGAAATTATACATTAATCCTAAAAAATATAAAGGAGGAAGATTACATTTAATGAATATTAGTAATGAATTACCTTTTCTTGGAATTTTGTTTGATAATGAAAAAGGAAAAGAAGATATTAAATTGAAATTTGAAATGGAAAAAATCAATGATGAAGGTGTTGAATATTATTTAGAAGAAAAAAATAAACCTATTATTAAGAAAGTTAAAGTTGGAGAAAATTATTTGTTCCTTGGTTATCCACAATCTTATAATGCTGATTTTAAATATTCCTTTAAAGCTACTAAATGATTTTTATCATTGATTTATTTTTGATTTTTATTTAATACTTCAATAAGAATTTTTATTATATTTATTTTTTTTTTCATGAATATTTAATTTAATATTAAAATTGAGAAAATCAGAATACTGATAAAAAATATTATCAAATATGGAGAAAAATCAACATTTAATTTAATTAATATTATTATTATTTTGAATATTTAAAAAAGGATTTTTTGGTGTTCCATAAATCTTCCAAAATAAAATATTTTATTTAAAAATATTAAAAAAGGTATATATTTATACTAATTTATTATAAAATTTTTCTTTTATTTGAATTATTTATGAATTAATTATTTGATGATAGTAAATTAAGTGAAAGTATTGATACTTCAGATATTAAGAATGTTTTATTGGTTTATTGAGAATTACTGGGAATAGAAGTTGAAACTCAAAAAAAATTTTACACAATTATCAATTGTAAATTTGTTTTTTATTTGATATAAATTATATTAATTAATAATATATTAATATACTGGAATACCATTTTGTAATGATATATTGAATCCTATTATGTCAATGATAAAACAGAATATATACATTCTAGTGTTAAGAATCCTCACATTAATTGCATCATAAAAGGAATACATAAAAAATCCTTAAAAATTTTTTTTTTTTAACAAAATTTAAAAACATTAAATTTATATGGGGATTGGGGTTTGGGTATTGGGTATTGGGGATTGGGGATTGGG